>OX381717.1:64887262-65112347 GCA_947462335.1 Harmothoe impar | reverse complement strand
CACATATACTACACAGCGCTCTGTCACCTACACATATTTACAAGTATCTACATTACAAAAGATTGTTAAAATCTAACAAAGCGGTAATTATACAGCGTGCGATATTGTACAAGCAGAGATTCCACACAGTCGTCAACAAGATGTAGGAAACCTCACAATTTTGGTAAATTTTCTGTAGGAAATTAACATATTTCAATACAGAAAAATCCTGCCAAAAAGTAGGGATTCCCACAAGTAGGAAAATTTGTATCTCTGTACAAGCTGGAGAATGGCAGTGCTTACCACTCCACATAATAATACAGGTAATGCCCGTGGAGGCAGTTATTGCGTATACATGTGTGAATGACAGTATGTGTTCGTCATCATCTCAGCGCAAATAGGTCATAACTTAGTCTGCAGTCCTTCACGCCTATACGGCACTAGCACATTACGCTATGGGGGCAACCATCTTGACTCAGAGCAATGCATTGTGGTTAGGCCGCGACTCCGGAGCAGTGCATTGTGGGTGCATTTCTTATCAGTCCCTTTGTTCCAGGTGTGAGCGGAGGGAATTGGCTTGATAAGGAGATGGGGGTGTAGCCCCAAACTACCTGAGGTACCAGGATATGCTAGTCCCCTATAGTCTCAACATGTTTGCACTGAGGTGATCAATCTACATACATTTAATATGGCACAGTGAAATGCTGCAAGAGAACTTTGTGTTAATTCCAAGCTGGGTATGTATGTATGCATCAACAGTTGTAGTCTTGTGAAAAGTTATAAATGTGTAGCTTTGTGTATTGTAATATGTACATAATTGAAATTCATAACTAAAATACAGTTTTTTCAATGAAAACACTATACTTTCTCAAGCTGATGTCCATTTTCTTACACATTATTCTACTATTCTGACTATACATGTAGGCATTGATAAGTCTGTAACACAATATAAAGCAATTGAATGCTGCATTAAAACCCAGTTAAACGGCGCAAAAATAGCGGCGGCATTCTAAATATGGGCCAATTATATTATATCAACTTCTAGTAACAAGATTTATATCTAACAGATCATACTCTTACATTAAGTACTATCTCTATGTGGTACTTCATTAACACCCATGTGTCTCTACAAGAAGATAACACACACTCCTTACACACTGTGGCACTGGTTAAAGGTCACCGCAGAACATTTGACATGTACATTTATCATAGAAAGCATTTTTTTGTTCTCACACATATATTATATTACAAGTCACTATAATATGATATCAGTCCTTAGCTGTAGCAAGTTGTTATGGATCAACTGCTTCTTTCATGATGAATACGGCCTATAAAGGTTAAAGTAACGGGAGAGCCGTTCCCCAGAGGGCCGTGAAATAACCCTAGCTCGTATTGCACGCTGTGGCCGTATTTCACGCTCCTAAGGGATTTGGGGGGTTGCTATGGGGTCGCTACGCTGTCGAGGGTCACGTGACCTGCTCGGAATTCAAAATGGCTGCAACTCAGAAGTAAACAAACACCGCAGAAGTGATCAAACATGGGCTACATTTCTATTTTAGATCGAAATACCATGAAATAAACAGCCTGCGTGCAATACGGCCCAAGAACCACTCGTGAAATAACCACTGACTCAGTCACTTTAGCGTGCAGCTCTGTCTATATATTTCTAATACAAAGTATCTAATACTTTCAACCAGACTACTTTGTAAGCAACGTATGACGCCCGGCTACTTCTTGGTGGCTATCTGCAGTGCCGTCATGACAAACCTTGTGTATAACACGGGACTACTTCTTGGGGGCTATCTGCAGTGCCGTCATGACAAACCTCGTGTATAACACGGGACTACTTCTTGGGGGCTATCTGCAGTGCCGTCATGACAAACCTTGTGTATAACACGGGACTACTTCTTGGGGGCTATCTGCAGGGCCGTCATGACAAACCTTGTCGCCTGTAGCGGGGTCTCCATCTGCCTCACGCTCTGTCTCCGTAGCAACCACTCTGGCTCGATACGCGGCAGAGTGGGTCGGGTCGGTGCCAAGCCAAGGAACGAGTTCCCGAAGAGACTGCTGGCAGCGGCCATCTTTGTTTTGACGAGGTTGCGCTCTTCCTCCATCTTGTATTTGCGGAGTGTGAGGGCGTGGATGCCTCGCACCTGGTCTATCAGTTGTGGTACCGCCAGCACCTCCTGAAAGATAACACGGTACATTATTTTCTGCATCAGAGATGTCACTCTCTAGTGAACAAAAAGTAGGAAATCTTGGTCAATTTAATCCTTTAAAGACGGCATAGTGCATTCAAGCATCATGTCGACCCGGTTGAGACACTCATGAAGGGTCGGAATTATGCACCTAGAAGGGTCAGAATTATGCACCAATTTAGCACTGGTGAGTTACTCGCCGGGGCTGCATTGGATGCATCATGACGACAAATGTCATCTTTTTGCTACACATTCTTAAAGGATTAATGTAGGAAATTTATATAATTTAATAGAGATATCCAAATGAAAAGGTAGGAATTCCTGCTGAAGTAGGAAAAGTGGCATATCACCACAAGGTTCAAATTCTATGATTTACCAAGCAGAATAACTGGCACAGTACATTAATGAACTCCACCAACTGAAGTCAGAAGGGCTCGTTGTCAGGATTTCTTTAGTTGTTTAAAATAGGATAAAAGTGATGAATCTAAAAAAAACAAAAAACTAGAAATGTTCAAAATGTGGCCCATGAATAAAGGTCCTCTATATTTAAGTATAGGTCTTTGCGACATAAAAAAACTTGAAATCAGGGGAAAACTCTTAAGACTTTCATCCCTGACAATAATAGAAGCAGTGACTTACGAGTCGTCTGTGTTCTGGGTAGGAGAGGAGACCCAGTAGGGTGCAGGCCTTGTTGAAGATGACGCCCTTCTCCCGGTAGATGGTGAGTAGTCTCATCAAGGTGGGGATGGAGCCCTCCGCCTCGTACACAGTGGACGATGTCTTCTCATACTGCAACACAACACACGAGCTGGTTAGGGTTGCCACCGACAAGGTAGTTTTAAATTCCCTGACTTTTCCCTGACGTTATATCAAATTTCCCTGACAATCGCGACATAAACCCAATGTTTTTAAATGCCCTCCAACTATGAATATGCAATACTTGAGTAGTCATTATCTAACAACAGGTTTTTTTTGTGTATCGCGTGCGGGAATTTTTTTTACCCTCTCCCTTAGAATCATGGTAAAATTCAGACTTTTTGAAAGAAAACAGGTGACTTTTTTTTGGGCATTTCAATGATTTTCCCTGACAAAATATTATTTTCCCTGACGTTTTCAGAAAATCTCATTTTCCCTGACATTTTGCTAAAAAATCTGAAATTCCCTGACATTTCCCTGACCTGGAACAAAAAACATTTTCCCTGACCGTGGCAACCCTACTGGTTAAACATGGAGTTATAATTATTTCAATAACCCTTGAAGGCCACTTAAAATTGATTTATAATATCAGCTTTATCATCTTTTTTAAAAAGGCTGCATGGGCGCTTTTTTTCATCTTTTGAGAAGAAAACAACACCAAAAATGGCCGCATCTAAAAAAGTCATCTATTTTCTAGACAAAAATTAAAAAGGCCCTCTAGCACCTCCACAAAAAAGTAAAACAAATTATAATATAAATCTCCCTCCCTCCCGCCCACTTTTTTACTTAAAAAGTATCTGCAGAGCTGATAATTGACTTTAAGCGGCCTTAAGGTGAACCTTGTCGTCATGATGCAACAATGCAGCCCCGGCGAGTAACTCTCCTGTGCTGCATTGGTGCATCATGCCAACCCTTCGGAATTGTACCAACCCCGTAAGATCGACATGATGCTTGAATGCAGCCCTGGCGAGTTACTTGCAGGGCTGCATTCATGCATCATGCCAACAAAGGGCATGATGCATTCATGCATCATGCTGTCTTCAAAGGGTTTAATTTATAAAAGACAAACCGTATGGAATGGATCCCTAAAGAGTCTAAGAACACCCCCTCTATCATTGTCAAAATATTTTCTCAGTAGATCTGTACCCTCTTAGAAAAAAAATTTGTGCTAAATAAAATCTTGAAATTATATAAGAGGTTGGTGGTTACCTTGGTGAGGTTGAGTAGGATGTCTATGGAGAATGTGATGATGTCCATGTGAGGCACCGACCGGTTACAGCTCCGTATCAACGCAAACAGAACCCCCGCAGCGTTACTCGCTGCCATCTGCTCACAACACACCGACGACCATCGGGTAGCCGGCTCTGTGGGAAATACAGGCAGGGTTAGCTTATAGATCTAAAAGCAGGATAAAGGTCTTGTCTAGAAATTGCGAGGACCACACGTCAATAGAACAAGCTGATCTAAACCAAGTCATGAAGTGTTATCATGTCATCTATGACAATTCATGTAAAAAAAGCCAATTTTTAAAAAATTTTTTATCAGAATGTTTTTTGTCAATGGATTTTGCCGGTGGAAAAACAAAAAGTTCTTAGTGGACCCCCAACATGAAAAGTTATTGGTTGATCTGGGGTAATTACTGGAAGAAAAATTTGAAAAAGCAAAAAAAAATTCTCAATTTTGAAAAAAAAATGAGGCAAGCGAAATTCATTGACAATTTTTTTTTCAAAAAAAAAAAGAAAAAAAAAAGAAATTCCATTTCCGAAAATAAGGTGCGCGAAATCCATTGACCAACTTTCTTTTTTGGTCTGGCCTTTAGAGGTGAAGCAGGCTACAAATTCTGTGTCCTAATTCTGTGTGTAATCTTTAGCCCTGATTTCCAATCTGATGGCCTCGGGCGACCTCAAATATCTAATGCTGTTATTCAAATTTAAGCAAATTTAAGAAACATTTGTCATGATGATCAGGGTTCCCACAAACTCTGCGTGATGCATGTAACTGGCCAGTGCTGCATTGGTGTATCGTGCCAGCCCTTCGGGAATGTATCAGCCATGCAGTCGGCATGATGCATGAATGCAGCCCTGACGGGTTACTCGCCAAGGCTTGCATTGATGTATCATGATGACAAAGGACAATGCATTAACAGACTCTGAGGCCCTTACAGGGTTAAAAAACCAATTTAAATCTAAGGCCACTTAAAGTCAAAAGGGGGCGGGAGGGCGCTTTTTTATATTTTTTTTGTTTTACTTTTTTCTGGAGGTGCGGGAGGGCCTTTTTTTCCCCCTAGAACATTGATGGTCTGCATGTAGAAATAAGGTCTAATATGCCTTCTAAATTACGTTTCTACTCCAATTAACAGCTGAGATATTGATAATATTTCATTTGTATTGCTAGGGTTTTCCTCCATGCACTATTTTTGGTCATTTTTTTTTCTAAAAGGGTGAAAAAAATACACCGATGCGGCCCTTTTGAAAGGATGCGGACGCTGTCTGCAAAGCTGATAATCAATTCTAAGTGGCCTAACAAAGTGATTATTTCTCACCTAGCATCATGAGAGCCTCCATGATGGTCGACAGCTGTTTGCAGCGTAACAGGAAGTCCAGGGCCCCACACGTCATGTGACCCAGTTTCTTCTCGGCCGTCACGTTGGCGTTCGCGGCCTCAACTCGGCGTCGTGCTGCTCGTACCTTACTGCTCTTACCGTCACGACGCACCCGGTAACCACGCCACAACGCCTGTAATGTCACAAGGTGTCAATTAGTTAGTGTCACGACGAACCAAGTACCCACGCCACAAAGCCTTCAATAGTTTGGAGATATGGTATCTAAAAGGTTCTTTAAAAAGTCATTGACAAAGGTCCACGGGTTTGTGGCTAAATACCTCAGTCAATGGTTCCTGTGTCTATTCTTATTTTTTTTAACTTTTCAATTCAAATGAGATAAATAGTCTTTTCTATGCGGTGCAAATGTAAACCAATCTGCATGCGTCAGCATTTTCCCCTTTGATCCCCCACATTTCTACCATCTATGTCAGTTGCAAGGTGGCAGTAAGCGAAATTGAAGGCCTTGTGCATAAAATGGAATCCTGTTTTACAAATAGTCTACCACTAAGACTGCTGCGAGAGTGGTGCCTTTAATGGAGACTTAAATGGCAAAAATAAAAGGAGAAAATAGTGTCAGTCAGCCTACCTGTATGCGTCTTACGCCCCGTAGCACCCTCTGCATGCGTCTGCGTGCTAGCCAGTTCCTGACGTAGGTCTGGATCTTGACGACCGAGGTCTCCCGGCGGGACAGGTAGGCACGGGCCCTGCGCTGTATCACAATCACCTTCTGTCTCAGTCGTAGGTACCGCATACGGTCCAGCCGCCCGCGCATCCAGCGCTGAAATAAAAGTAGACAAGTTATGAGGATGCAAATTTTGTATTTCTAATAGATTACAGAATTTAATTTCCTTTTCTTTTTAAAATATGCTCAAAAAAAGATTTTTTTCAAATTATAAAAATAATACATTTATCATTATGTGATACATAAAGCAGGAACTACTTTGTGTGATTATAAATAACGAAACTAAACTCCTAAGCAGGCGCGGGTAAAGAATTCCCTGGTGTCAACTCAGGGAACTAAAAGTGAGACCCCTTACGGGTTTACCACAGAGGGGCGGGGAGTCCGACCCCTACATGACTTATTTTATTTCAGGTGGCAGTACCCTTACCTGCAGGATGAGGATGGACTTGATCTGGCGCTTGGCCTCTTTGAGTGCCCGGTGCTTCCTGAAGGCGCGCTGTATGCGTACAGCAGAGATGTAGCGTCTAGTGACGGACGTCACCTTCTGTAGGTACACCACACGACGCTCTGCTGCAACCTGGGGGTGCAGGACAAAGGGGTTAGAATTTGAGATTTTGGGGGGGCTCTATACCCCTTCCTTGACCCCTTCCCTATCAAATTTTCTACTTGAAAATACAAGTGATCGCACTAAATAATTCAGTTGCAAAGAAACGCTTTAAGAAAGAAAAGAAAGTATATTTGCACACTTTCATACAAGGTCGTTATCCTATCTATTTCCCAACATTTTCCAAAATCAAATTTTAGAAAACCCCACCTTTAAGACGATTTTTTTGGAAAAAATCTGTCTTATCTCAATAATATATACCGGTACATAAATTAAGGAATAAGATATTAGTGTGGTGATATTTTCTGTGCAGAGAATTCA
Source organism: Harmothoe impar (assembly GCA_947462335.1). NCBI lineage: Eukaryota > Metazoa > Annelida > Polychaeta > Phyllodocida > Polynoidae > Harmothoe > Harmothoe impar. Next base: position 65,105,265 of record OX381717.1, on the reverse strand, counting down.
GCCTGCACAAGTATAGATTTTTTTCCCATGGTTCGCTTGTTTCATTTTTTTTCAAAATTGAGAAATATTATTTTTTGAATTTGTTCTTCTGGTGATTCCCCCAGATCAACCAATTAGTTCTTTTGTTTTGGGTTCACTAAAAACTTTTGTCAGAGGCGGGGTGAATTTTTTTTTGTTAATTCCTGCTTGCTCTACTTATCCATCTACAAATTCTATTGACAAAAAGAAATTCTTTAAGGAAAAAACCACACTTACCCTTGTGACCTTCCTGGTGTGGAAGCGCCTGTAGCAGCGCTGTATGAGCGTCACGGCGTGTGTGCGGCGTCTTTGTTCTGTCCTCAGCGCGCGGTACACGGTCTGACAGCGGTGCCTCCTGTAGGCGGCCTGTAGCAGCGTGACGGCGGCGTGCTGCTCCCTGAGCCGTCTCCGTACCACGTGCCCCCTGACGGCCGCCTGTAGGGTGGTCGCTGCCCCCCGCTGTGTGACAAACCAACCACGCTGTACCCGCATCACACCCACACTGCGGTACTGCACCTGCAACATTACAAGTTAGTTTTTTTATTCAGTTAGGACTGTTGGGACAGTCCCTAATTTTTCATTGTGTTTTTTTCTGGAGAAAATCAATGACATTTTTGCGTTTTTTACGACTAAAATTGATTTCTTTTTATAAAAAATAAAAATATGGTGGGAAAAACCCCCCAGAAATAACGACCTACGGACCCTATTATTTAATTTATGGCCATGTTTATACTGAAACGCAACCTTTTTCCCTACACTTTTTTTTGTAGGCCTAAGGTAGGAGTGCTGGTGCCCTGTACTTACCTGTAGCACCACAGCGGCCGCCCTGAGCCGTGTGTACCGTGTCCGTGCTCGGTATCCTCTGTACACCGCCTGTATCAGGGTAGCCGAGGTGGTCCTCACAGCCAGCTCCCTCCTCGTGATGTACCCCCTGTACACCGCCTGTATGGTGACTGCCGACTGTCTGATAACCCGGTACTGTCTGACCGCCTGTCTACGCAGCACGTGAGCCCGGTATACCGTCTGGATGGTCCTCGCGGCCGCCCGTAGTGTGACAAACTCACAGCGTGCTACATACCCCCTGTATGTGGCCTGTATCCTGGTGGACGCAGCGTGTTGTCGCCTCACGCGGCTCCTCACCAGACACCCGCGTACCCCCGCCTGGATGCTAATAGCGGCTTTACGTTTCTGTAGGAACGCCTCCCGGTGCTGCCTCATGGCGAGACGGGCCCGGTAATAGTGCTGAGTCACCACCACGGCCGCTGTGAGGCGGAGTAACCGTCGCTGCTGTCTGTGCCGTCTGTAGTGGGCCTGGATGCAGGTAGCTGCCACGATCCTCCTCTCAACCCGCCTCCCCTCCTGACGCTGTCTCAGCTCCCTCCGTGCTAGGTACTGACGGAATGCTGTTTGTATCGTAATGCTGGCTCTCTTTGTCTGCAGGAACTCAGAGCGTTGACGTCTCATGTCCAGCTTAGCTCTGTAATAATGCTGAGTCACCACAACAGCTGCCCTTAGTCGGAGTATCTGCCGCTGTTGTCTGTAACGTCTGAAGTGGGCCTGGATACAAGTTGCCGCTGTGTTCTTTAGGACAACAACCCTCTCTTCCTGACGCTTCTGGAGTTCTTTCCTGGCGAGGTAACCGCGGATGGCAGTTTGGATAACGACAGTCGCCTTCCTCTTCTGCACATACTGATACCGTTGGTACTTCATGCTTAGTCTAGCACGGTAATAGTGCTGGGTTATAACGACGGCAGCTTTCAGCCTCAGTAACTGGCGTTGTTCTCTGTAGCTGCGGTAGTAGGCCTGAATACAGGTGGCAGCAGAGTGCCGGATTTCAAGTTCTTTAGCCGCCTTACGTCTTGTGAGTTCTTGACGAGCTTGGAATCCACGGAATGCTGTTTGTATCGTAATGGTGGCTCTCTTTGTTTTAAGGAACTGAGAGCGTTGACGTCTCATGGCGAATTTAGCTCTGTAGTAATGTTGAGTTACGACAACAGCTGCCTTTAGTCGGAGTATCTGCCGCTGTTGTCTGTAGCGTCTGAAGTACGCCTGGATGCAAGTTGCCGCTGTGTTCTTTATGACAACAATCCTCTCTTCCTGACGCTTCTGGAGTTCTTTCCTGGAGAGGAAACTGCGGATGGCAGTTTGGATTACGACAGTCGCCCTCTTCTTCTGTACATACTGGTGGCGGTGGTGTTTCATACTGAGCCTGGCACGGTAATAGTGCTGGGTTATTACAACAGCAGCTTTCAGTTTCAGTAACCGGCGCTGTTCTCTGTAGCTGCGGTAGTAGGCCTGAATAAAGGTGGCAGCAGAGTGCCGGATTTCAAGATCTTTAGCCGCCTTACGTCTTGTGAGTTCTTGACGAGCTTGGAATCCACGGAATGCTGTTTGTATCGTAATGGTAGCTCTCTTAGTCTGCAGGAACTGAGAGCGTTGACGTCTCATGGCGAGTTTAGCTCGGTAATAATGCTGAGTCACGACAACAGCTGCCCTTAGTCGTAGTATCTGCTTCTGTTGTCTGTAACGTCTGAAGTTCGCCTGGATACAAGTTGCCGCTGTGGTCTTTATTTCATGAATGTGTTCCTCCTGTCGCCTCTGGAGCTCCTTCCTGGCGAGGTGCCCCCGGAGTGCGGTCTGGATGGTTACAGCAGCCCTCTTCTTGAGGAGGTAGTGGTAGCGGTGGTACCTCATACTGAGCCGGGCCCGGTAATAGTGCTGAGTCACCACCACGGCCGCCCGGAGGCGGAGTAACTGTCGCTGCTGTCTGTGCCGTCTGTAGTGGGCCTGGATCAGGGTAGCGGCTGCGGTCCTCACCTGAACCCGCCTCTCTTCCTGACGCCGCCTCAGCTCATTTTGTGCTAGGTACTGACGGATGGCACATTGTATCGTAATAGTGGCTCTCTTTGTATGAAGGTACCGCTGTCTGGCCGTCCACCCCCTGCACTGCGCCTGTAGTGTTACAGTAGCCCCCCGTATGGTGAGGTACTTGCGGCGCTGCAGCCAGCCGCGTACCTGGGCCTGTATGATGAGGGAGGCGCCCCGTGTGATGTGGTAGTTACAGTACTGCCTGCTGCCCAGCACCCAGCCCCGGTAGCCGCGCTGTATGGTCACCGCCGCCCGCTGTACCTGCAGGTACCGGGCCCGCGCCTGGTGCCGCCGCACATGCGACTGGATGGTAACCGCCGCGTTCTGTAAGCGCCGCACGACGCGCACCCAGCGCCGCACCTGCCACCCTCGTGCTGCCGCCTGGAGGGTGATCACCGCACCCAGCGTGATGTAGAACTCACGCTGGTCGTGCTGTCTGAGTCTCTCCGCCCGGTACCAGCGCTGGATGTAAACAGCCGCTGATTTCTTAGATTGGAACTCTTTCTTTTGTTGGTAGCACCGCCATGCGGATTGTAGGAGGACCGCAGAGTTTCTCATACGGAGGTAGCGTGACCGCTGGGTGCGCCCCCTCCATGCCGCCTGTAAGGTGACAGCAGACTGCCGCATGGTGACGTACTGCGTGGTCACCTGTCGGGTTAACAGACGTGCTCGGTAGTAAGTCTGTATGACACAAGCTGCCTTACGTAGACGGGAGAACTCGGCCCGCTGTCTATACCCCCTCCATGCAGCTTGTAGCCTAACGACCGCCTGCCTCTGGGCCACATACCGGGCCCTCTGCTGCTTCCCTCTGACCCCGGCTTGTAGCTTGGTCACCATGTGTCGTACTGTCATGTAGTGAGTCCTCTGTCTGCGGCCGACCAGCCAGGCCCGGACATACGACTGGAGGCACACACTCGCCTGTTTTAGACTGAGGTACGTGTCTCTCTGTCTGCGTGCCCGGTACCACGTCTGTAGTACCACAACGGCAGCCTTCTGTCTCTGGTAGTGTGCACGGACACGGTAGGAGCGGTAGTGGTTCTGTATGGTGGATACGGCAGTCTTTACCGTCTCATATTGCGCCTGCTGTAGGCGTCCCAGTCTGTGGGCGCGGTAGTGTGCCTGGATGGTGGTAGCGGCCTCACGCTGCTGCCTGTAATGTGTCCTCACAGATACCATCCTCCACCAGGCCTGGGCTGCCACAGCGGCCGTCGTCTGTTTGTGTAGCCTACACCGGACCAGGCAGCCCCTTACATGGGCCTGTACACAGATGGCAGCCTGGCGGAGCTCCAAGTACCGACACCGCTGCTGTGTAGCACGCACCCAGCGTTGTATGACAACCACGGCAGACTTAGTCCTGGTGTAGCCTTGTACAGCTCGATGAGAACGCCAGTGTTTCTGAATAGTCGTCGCTGCAAAGTTGTGTTTCAGGACAATCCTGGCTCTGCGTGCTACAAAGGCCCTCTGTAGGGTCACGGCGGCTGCCCTTAGTGCTGCGTACCTCTCCCGTTGCCGCCTGGCGGTGAGGGTGGCCCGTAGTCGTGTCTGTATGGTGAGAGCAGCACGGCGGGTGTTGATGTACGTCCACCTGTGTGTCTGCATGCACCACCAGGTCTGTATGCTGCGTGCTGCCTGTGTCTGCTGTCTGAGCGTCCGTCTGACCGACCACCCCCGGGTGTAGCGCTGGATACACATCACCGCCTCCCGCTGTCTGCAGTACCTCATACGGTCACACCAGGCCCGGTACCAGCGCTGTATCCGCACCACCGCAGTCCGCACCCCCCGGTACCGGGCAGCCACCAGGTGGCAGCGGTAGTGTGTCTGTATGGTCACAGCGGCAACTCTCTGCCTCAGGAACCTCCCCCGCTGCCTCCTCCCCGTGATGTAGGCACGGAGGTGCTCCTGGATGGTGATGGCTGCCGCTTGTTGGATCACGTAGATACGCTGTACCTACAAGGTTCAAGTTTGGTCAAATTTATTCAATCAAAGGTCAACGGCTTATTATACATTGTCCGATATTCAGTTCTTTGTATCCACATACACCCCTAATTCATATACTATATTGATGACAAGGCTTAAAAAAATAATTAAATCCTTTTTTTTTAATTTAAAAAAAATTAATATATATCATTTGACACAGTATTCTGATCCATAATGATCTTATCTGAAAAGGCTGCTCCATGGCAAGCTTGCCAGTTTCCTTAAGCCACCTTTTTCCTAGTTGTTAATTACAATTTGCTTCATCTCAAGTTAATTGCAAAAATGTAAGTCAAGTATAGACAAAATCCCTGTTTTTGGTCTATATTTACATAAGGTGAGAGCTTTGAGATTTCTGTTTTGAGGGGAATCCCTGACCACTTACATCTGTTAAATTGTAGTAATAAAAATATTATTTGTTATAATCTAAGAATTTTGTTATAACATTCCATTTTAACATGATATATATCAATCAACGAGCTTTACCTTGACCATGCGCCACCAGGACTGGACGGTTGTGGCTGCCTGGGTTTGACGACGTAGCGCGGTGCGTACCTGCCATGACCGTACCACTGCCTGGATACACGTGGCTGCACGCTGCTTCACCAGGTACTCCCTACGCTGTGTGACCCCGCGGTACCAGCTCTGTACCCTCACCGCTGCCGTCCTGAAAGAATCAATGATTAGGACTCAAAAATTATCTTTGTTGAAATTGAGTCAGGATGTTTAGGCAGCTGATTATTACTTTGTTATAGGCCTTTATTCACTCTTATTCCCTTTAGTTCTGCTTATATCTGAGTGTAATTGTGACATTTTAGCTTTTTTGACGTGACTTTTTGCGTGCCCGAATTAAGTTGCACCCATTAGAAAGACACTGAATGGGCCAATAGCTAGATACCATGGCACCCCCATCTGAGAAACCCATAGTGTTCATAGAATGTACTTCATCATCCCCTGTCCCCCCAACATGATATTACATGTATCAGTGTCTGGAACACAGTTGAATAGAATTTACAAAATAGAATTTTTGGATGTACTAACTTCAACTCTCTGTACTGTGTGCGTGCGGTGTGAGCCCGCCATGTGGTCTGGATGCACCTGGCCGCTGTGTGCTGCTTCACCGCTATACGGGCTCTCCGCGCCATGAAGGCTCGCTGTAAGGTGACGGCCGCAGACTTTAATGTTAGGTAGCGTGTCCGTTCTTGTCGTGACACCCTGACGGCCCTGTAGGCACATTGGATGACGGTAGCGGAGTGTCGCTGCAGTAAGAAGGTCCTCCTGACCCGCACCATGCGCCACCACGCCTGGACTGTAACCGCCGAGTGGTTGCGCTGTCTGTGCTGCCGCCTGACGGACCATGCCCGTGTGTGGGACTGGATGCATACAGCGGCCTGCCTCAGCTGGCTGTAGCGCTGTCTCTGTACGCGCCCCCTGACCCAGGCTTGGACACACACTGCGGCTGCACACAGCTCCCTATACCGCCGTACTGCCTGCAGACGCCTCCAGTGGGTCTGTATGATCACAGCGGCCGCATGCTGCTTGTGTAGGAGTCTCAGTTTCCGGTTAACAACAGCTCGCTCTATGACCGTGACGGCAGCCTTCAGTTGTCGGTACCGGTCCCGCTGCCTCCTCCCGTGTACACAGGCCCGGTACTGGCGTTGTATTATGCAGGCCGCCTCCCGCTGCATCAGGAAGTGCCGCTCACAGCGCACCATGCGGTACCACGTCTGTACACGGGTAGCCGCCCCGTGCTGCTGTGTCAGGGCTCGCTGTACTAACCAGCACCTTGTGTAGGACTGGAGGGTGACTGTAGCCGCCCTCAGGGCCTGGTACTGTGAGTGGTGTAGCCGCATGGCGCGGTGGGCGCGGTAGTAGCGCTGTATGGAGGTAGCGGCTGCCTGCTGGAGGCGGTAGTGTCTGCGGGCTGTGGTCATCCTGTACCAGGTCTGTATGGTGAGGGCTGCCTGCACCTCCCGCTGCTGCTGTCTGCGCACCAACCACGACCTGATGTACCCCTGTAAGCAAGCAACCGGAAACTTGTAATTACCATTAAAAATTTGTTCTATGTGTATGTATCCATATGCAATTTTGTACATAATTTAAAACTGATGACCAAAATTGACACAGCATGCAGTGATATAGCCCAGAGCATTCTTCAGTTTGACAGGGCAATACCCCTGTGCTACTGGTGATATTTGTTTAATGTATTTTGTTATTTTAATAGTCTTTGACTTGCGGCAAATTTTCACAAGATTCTTGGTGACTTACTCTGGACAATGGAAACCTTGAACTATAAATTTTGAGAATTCACCTTTTTTTTCCTTTTTTTTTTTAAATTCTGTAAAAGTTGTATGCTCATTCATATTTTGAGAACTGACTTCTTTTTCTTGTGTGCCTGAACATGAAGTGGGCATTGAATATGGCGCATCCAGTACTTTAGCAAAGTAAATCTTGTACATCCAAAAACTACAACCAGTATATGTGAGTACCTGTATGGTGAGAACAGCTTGTATCTTGGAGGCCATGTCCCTCTGCAGTCTACGTTGTGCGGCCTCCCTACGTGCCAGCACCCCCCGTACAGCCGTCTGTAGGGTCAGGGCGGCCGCTGCCTCCCGCGCTGTACGTCTACTCAGCAGGAAGCTACGCACCACCCCCTGTATACACAACGCTGCCTGCTGCCGCACCTGGGGACCCAACAAGGAGGGTTTATAGACCATTGCAGCAAAAAACGGGGACTTTTTCATAGTTGTGTTTACATTGGTTTTATAAGAATCCTAACAACATTATCTGTAATGGCTATGTTTGTGAACAATCAGGTGATTCACAAGACAATTATATTTCAAACATTACATGACAAATTTCAGATTCAAATTCCATGACATTTCCATGACAAAAATCTCAATTTTCCATGACATTTATAAAATTCTTGTAGGGGGTCATGGGGCTTGGCCCCTGAAAAAAAGTCTATAATCTAGAAAGCATGGCACATTCTCAGAGATTTTGTAATATCAATTCTATTATTTTCAAATGCCATGACATTCCATGACACATGGCAAATTTTTACAAAATTCCATGATATTCCAGACAGCTTTCAAATTCCATGACATTCCGTGACTTTCCATGACACTTGGGAACCCTGAGAAAGCACTGTTACATTCTAGGAGATTTTGATTAATTCCATTAATTTAATTTTCCATGACATTCCATGCCGCGCAGCAAATCTTTACAAAATTCCATGACAGTTTTCAAATTCCAAGACACATGGAAACCCAGAGTTCTGTCAATTCTCAGTTTTGGAAATTTTTATCCTTCACCTAAAGAGGTTACTAGAAAAAAAAATCTGTATATTCTCACCTGGAAGCCGTGGCTTTTACGAGTTAAAGTCAGCTGTAATTTGATACCAAACATGCCTTTATCGGGTGAGGCTCATACACGGTTTTCTTAAGAGTACATGTATACTCCAGGATTAAATTACCGTATCCGCCCGTTTTAGTGCAGGTACTCAAATTAGCGCATGTCCTGTTTTAGCGCAGGGTGGAAGAGTGTACCAAAATGATATCAAGCACTAAAATTGGATCTCAAATAAGCGCATGTCCTGTATAAGCGCAGGGCATAGTGGAGGATGAAATATATAAGCGCAGGTGCGCTAAAACGGGCGGATACGGGTAGCCATTTATTCAGACCCTGTCCAGACAAAATACAAATTTTCCTACCTGTAGGATCTCCTTCTGTCGGTGCAGGCGGTGCCGCCTCCACCACACCTGGATGATGCGGGCTGCTCGCGTCTCGTGTCGGATGTCGAGGAGACGGGCACACAGGTACGACACATACGTGATCACAACCTGACAATAGGGGAAACATTAAAACATGAAATATGGGAAATAAGGAGGTTAATAGTTCTTTTTAAATCTGGTGCAACCATATGAATCTACATGTCGGTGTACTGATGCTTTTCTCTTAAGTCTTCCCTTTTTTTTTTAGCATTTTTACTTTGAAATTGATATCTAATATTTGCATCAATTAAATGAATTGAAGACCACAAGTTCTAATATGATATCAACATTCAGGCATGAAACCAATCTCAGTAAGGCCCACAATAAAGGTCCTCTCTATTTAAGTCGAGGTCATGGCGACATTAAAAAAAAAAATTGAAGTCAGGGAAGACTTTCATCGCTGCTTCCTGAGAATTTTTATTTTGAAATGGCCAGATACCACACCCTTGTTGACAAAAAGTAGGGAAATCCTAAGAGTTAGGTCAATTTTCTGTAGGAAATAAGCTTAATTCAATACAGAAATTCAAGCATAAAAAGGTAGGAATCCCTGCAAAAGTAGGAAAATGGAGAATGGATATTAGATTTACCTTCTCGTCGGGGATGGTGTTGGACATGTCGCCGTGGCGCACCATAACGGGGATGTTACCCAGCTCGTTAACTCGCTCGTACAGCAGACGGAAGTTGTCACGCTCGTTAGACAACAGACTGTCCCAGTAGTCCGGCTTGCCCGTAGCTACAACAACAATGACAATCGATTGATTGCTTGATATTTTATTTCTGATTATCCTGAGGAGATACATATCCATTATAGAATGTGTTGTAGTATTCCACAGCAAGTAGTATAATACTATTCCAATGAAGCAATCGTTAAATGCGACTGGCATTTATAGGATGTGGAACTGTCCTTGTTTTTAAGGGACAACCCCACTATCTCTTAATAAATTCTAATTCAAAGTGTGTAAGCACATAATTCAGAAGAATAACTTGTAATCAATACATTATTACAAATATATTGAGGCAATTAGTAAAGTCCATTGCTGTTTCAGTTGGTGTACAGCAGCCTCTTCTTATGCAGATGTCAAAAGTAGGGGATAGAAGTAGGAAGAACGATTTATAAGTTTGTCCCTGTGCTGCCACCATGCAGCACAGGATCAAACTTGGTTATGAAAAATTGATTTGGTGTGTTGCAGCCAAATGAGATTTCACATGTTATGGCCCATTATTATCTTACTGAAGCTCTGAACCCTCTAAGGAGAGCATCATGCCCTTTGTCATCATGATGCATGAATACATCCCTGGTGAGTAACTCGCCAGTGCTGCATTCACCCTGTGGGATTTAGATACTCCTGAAGGGTCAGCATGATACACCAATGCAGCACCTGTGAGTTACTCGCAGGGACTGCAATGGTGCATCATGACGACAAATGTCATCTTTTGGGGACATGGGTTCAGAGATTGAGTAGCTTTTTATTGAATAGCTATTACTAATTTATACCAGCTTTTAATAGTGTGTGGTACTTGTATCGATAAAGATATTTTTTGGTACCATTTTAGATAAGTCAGTAGAGAGAAGGTTATGCATGAGTGCTAGAATGTGTGAATCATCCTTTCTGCATGGCTGGCCACATATCATTATCATCACCAAAATTCTAATACTTACTGGGGCTGAATGAGGTGTACCAGTTCTCGTTGAAGCTGTCGTCTGCCTCAGAGTCTATGGACACGTTGTGTGCGCCGGGCCCCATAGTCTGGGTGGTGTCGTTACTGATGTCGGCCCGTGTCAGGAGCCCAGGGTGGTAGTGGTGCACCAGGAGACACAACACACGGCCGTCACTGAACGACACCGTGAAGTTCTCCACCTGCCACATAAGGTATAAATGTTAGTCATTAATTCTGAATTATTCATTATTACATGGTGGTATGGCCTTCTCTATGCTAAGCCTATGGGAGCTCCGTACTCCATGCCCCCATGGAGTACGGTGTAGCCATACTCCATGGCCTCCAAATTTGTTGATTTTCTTCATTTAAAGACAGTAGGGCCATGTAATAAACACAAAACCCCACTTATTAACAAAAATGTACATCATACATCACTCGTTGAATCTGGGTGATATCACACTCAGCCTTCGGCATTGTGTGATATGACCCAGCTTCACTCAATCATCGACAAAAAGGAGGAAATCTCACAATTTTGGTCAATTTTCTGTGGGAAATTAACAGAATTCAATACAGAAATTCCGGTCTAACAGTAGGAATTCCTGCAAAAGTAGGAAATGTAGCTTCTCTGTTTATAGAGGTATGGGCAATGTCCCAAACTTGAAGGTGTAGTGCTAATTGGACTTACTCACCGGGACTGCATCTTTTTTAAAGGTTTGAGATGTCTATATTTCCAAATTACAAACATGTGTAAGGTAGTATGACAAATAAAATGAATCCTTATCAATCGTTGTTCTTTCAATCCATTATGAGCACATTATGATACAAAAATGAGTACATACAGATGATATAAAGATGGCGAAAATACAGGTATTGATGCATCATCATTCATGACAACAAGTGGCACTGACCTTGACTCCGTAGTAGTCACAGACGGCCCGACACCAGGTCAGGAGCAGACTCAGACGGGGAGACTTGAAGTATAGGTCCGTGTCTACCGACTCACGACGTGCCTCTGGGATACCTGGTTAAATTCACAAAGTTTGGTTTTACCGCACTCCCTATGAATGTTTTTTTCCCTTTTAATAATACATGTACAAGACTTAATCAGAGACACTTTTAGTTTGCTTTCAATATTAAATGGGATACAAGGGTCCTCAGACTTTTGAGCGTGTCACTGGGTCACTATTTATATATAGGAACTCATGGTAAAATCTCTTTGGGTCGATTTCTATCCCTAACTTTTCTGTGTCTATCAATTCTTAAAATGGCCGTGTCGCCCGTGTCAATTTTTAAAGGGCGGTGTTGAATTTTACCCATGTAGGTGCACAGCAGTGTCAATATTGGTTAAATATTTTGGTTAACTAAAATTTTTTGGGACAAATTCACAGATTTACATACCGAGAGCGTCGATGTCGTCGTTGAGGGCTGCGTCCAGGCGTGTCTGGATGCTGAGGTTGGCGCGCAGGAAGCGGATCTCATCCCGCAGCTGGTCCTCACTCAGCAGCAACTCTATCTATACACCAATGCAGCAAGAAAGGGGGCTTGTCAGAAAAGTTGGTGATAAAGTTTTTTAAGCTTTTCTGAGGTGTGACCAACAAATGAATAAATATAACCTCAAAATCCTGCGTTCTGATATACTCTCAGAAGGATAGTTGTCCTGGGAATGTTCTGATATGAGATGTTTGCAAAAATAGCCATTACCGACAATGTTGATTAATACAAAGGTTCTGTACAATTTAGGTAATATTTATGTTCTATTTAACCTCTTTAAATATGAACTACTGGGTGCTGCATTGGTGCATCATGCCGACCCTTCAGAAGTGTCGCGACCCTGTAGGCATGGTGCTTAAAGGAGTTAACACTGTATTGTTTTACTGAGTCGGTGAACCCTCCGACTGCAGAGTAAACACAAAGTTTGGACACTAGGAGATACACGGGGTAGGGAGAGCCAGACCGCCTTACGTACCTGGAACTTGAAGATGATCTGCCACAGGAGGTGTAGCGTCTTCTCCCGGTGACCGTCACAGATGTCTCGTGCGTCTATCTTACCACCTGAGACACAAATAGTGAAGATTAGCAATCCATGTTTTACACAAGTATAACATAGAGGAATGGGTGTGATGTCAAACGAAAAGATAACCGTACTCCTAATTCTGTACAAACGAAAACCCTGGTACAAGCCACATATAGACACAGCTTCTGATGTTCATACAAGCCGCAATTTGAATGCACAAAATTACAGTATTTGTAACTGAGACGTGGTGTCACTGAGACATGGTGTCACTGAGACATGGTGTCACTGAGACGTACCTTTAATGGTGGAGAGGTCGAGCCCCATGTTATACCTGAGACATGTTGTAGCTGAGACATATTGTAGCTGAGACATGTTGTCACTGAGACGTACCTTTGATGGTGGAGAGGTCGAGCCCCATGTTATACCTGAGACATGCTGTAGCTGAGACATGTTGTAGCTGAGACATGTTGTCACTGAGACGTACCTTTAATGGTGGAGAGGTCGAGCCCCATGTTGCTGAGGGTCTTGAAGGCCACCCCGATGTTGTGAACCTTCTGTAGACGGCTGATGGCCGGTACCCGCAGCTCGTTAGTCAGGGTCCAGCGCTCTGTCAGCATCGCCATCACACGCCTGTAACATACAATATGTTATAACTGAGACATGTTGTAGCTGAGACAAGTTGTAGCTGAGACGGCTGATGGCCGGGACTCGCAGCTCGTTAGTCAGGGTCCAGCGCTCTGTCAGCATCGCCATCACACGCCTGTAACATACAATATGTTATAACTGAGACATGTTGTAGCTGAGACATGTTGTAGCTGAGACATGTTGTAGCTGAGACATGTTGTAGCTGAGACGGCTGATGGCCGGGACTCGCAGCTCGTTAGTCAGAGTCCAGCGCTCTGTCAGCATGGCCATCACACGCCTGTAACATACAATATGTTATAACTCAGACATGTTGTAGCTGAGACATGTTGTAGCTGAGACGGCTGATGGCCGGGACTCGCAGCTCGTTAGTCAGGGTCCAGCGCTCTGTCAGCATGGCCATCACACGCCTGTAACATACAATATGTTATAACTCAGACATGTTGTAGCTGAGACATGTTGTAGCTGAGACATGTTGTAGCTGAGACAGCTGATGGCCGGGACTCGCAGCTCGTTAGTCAGGGTCCAGCGCTCTGTCAGCATCGCCATCACACGCCTGACACAAGGACATCATATAGGGTAAGTTAAGTAGGACTGTCATCGCTACTCCCCAAATCAATACATCAACTAGGACTGTCATTGACATCCAATTTATTTCGATTTTGATAATCACTATTTTGGTCTCGATTTCTCGATTATATCGATTTATTTTGATTTGAGATCTATTGTTAAAATATGCTTGAAAATGAAGGTTTTCAGTTCTTTTATATTCCACTAGGTTGCCCATATTATATCAAGTGTTGGGATCCTATATGGGATATATTTGGAACTTGAATGGTTGTGAATGATGGGTAAGTCATCAAAATTAATTTGATTCACATTTGGAAGTTTATGTCCCCAAATATTAGCCAGCATTTAAGGGAAACATTTTCAACGTAATAAATATGTAAGTTCTAGTTCGAATTTTCACACAATTCCTTTCATTTTTGGAAAGCTGAATTCCCAGACTACCCATTGGTCAAAGGGTGTATCGATATAATGCTTTTGTCGATGCGATAATCGGAATTCCGGAAATGTCGGTGTATCGATTTGGGGGGTATTGATGACAGTCCTAACATCAACATTTCTAGAATTACGATTATCGCATATAACAAAAGCATTTTATCGATACACATCTCGGCCCACAGATAATCCAGGAATTTACCTATTCAAAACTGAAAGAATTGTGTAAAAATAGTGATATTAAATCGGAATCGAAATAAATTGGATACCAATGACAGGCCTAAAGTTGAAGAGGAATTCTTAGTCTGCTCACACTTTAAAATACAATTACCTCCCCAGCTAGAGTTAACCAACCCCCCTCTCCGTGTTCAATGAATTGATGAATATAAATCACACAAAAATGTCAGATCGAAATTCCCTGACAGAAAGTCACTATTTCCTGTATTTTCCATGACTATATTAACTGTACCATTGCGGTTTCAGTTTGACAGGGAAAATGTCTAAATTTGCATTGTCCGGGATTCGCGGCCTAGTTTTTCTTTCCAAATAACCTATTTCCTTTTTCTGTGGTTTAGTTAACTTCTTTCCCTTTCCCCTTTCCTGTAAACAACAAGACTCACGTGAGGCGAGTACCGTCGCGGAGGTCCACAGCGAGGTTACTGACAGCGTAGTCCAGCTCGTCTAGCGGGGTCTGTACGTGCTTCACGGTGTAGCCCATGTAGGTCAGGTGCTTCCCGAGGTCCCCCTCCCCACTCAGGTAGTCACGGGAGAACACGAGTAACACCTCACGACTAGCCTGCAAGTAATAATGATGAGTGAGTAAAATGTCGTTTGGATTTTTTGGAGATTGAATCGTCAGATTTTAAGATGCACCCACACAATATCCCACAACTGACCAATCTAAAGGAGACTTGAAATGTTCAAATTGAGGCCCTGAATAAATGTCCTCCATAGTGCTTGGCCATCCTCAAATTTCTTTTTTCTATCCTTGGTCATAATGTCATCAAAAACCTCATTCAAGAAATTTTATTTGTTCAAATGAAGGTCTCTGAAAAAGGACTCGTATAATTACTTTGCAACAATCAAAACCCAGAGACCAAGATAAAGACATCCACACCCGTTTCATAGATCATGTCATTCTGCAGCACAGTAGGGCCAAATAAAAAAAAAGTTTTGTTTCAGGTAACATGGGATGACTCTAGGGTCGGTAGGTCGGATTTTTTTCTTTTTTACATAACCCTAAAATTGACCCCAAACAGTATGAAAACGGGAAGATTTTTTTCAAAACTTTTGAAAACCTAAAATTTTCCCCCCAAAAAAGTAAAAATATAAAGATTTCTTCAGAATTGCATAAAAAAACGTAGGGTCGGCCCTGTTTACATAGGGTCGGTCGGGTGACCTGAAACAAACGTTTTTGTTTTTTTTTGCCTAGTCTCTGCACGCTTCAAATCTCCAACCTAGCCTTCACTCACCAGCAGATGTTTGGTACTGACTAGATGGGAGTGGCGGCCATTATCCACCGTTGGATATTGGACAGTGAGGGAGAGCTGAAGCCTACAGAGATAGAAATCACCCCCATCGATGGAGACATCTAGTGTTAATATCTCGCCATAGATTGAGATCATATCTGAGAGAAAGGGTTGCCCTTCAAACTTCAAACTCACCTTGTATTCTGAGTTCCTGCAGAAGAGGCAGGGGTCGTGGTCGATGAGGCGCGACGTCTTGGCCAGGTCTAGGAAGGTGACGAGGAGCAGGAACTGCTTCAACGAGAACTGAGCGATCCGCTTCTTGTACCCTGCATGTTGATAAACAGGTCATACTTCAGAGATGCTTCTTGAAACTTGCTTTCCGACAATATGACAAAAATACATTATTTAAATAAGAACAGTGGTTTCTTTCTCCAGTCCAGATGTTTAAGCAAGGTAAATGTAAATATTCTTCCCAAACCAGCAGGTCTAGATACAGGCTCCAAACCATCGAGATGTCCACTCTTGTCGGGCCTTGGGCTGGAGCGAGAGTTTTTTTATGTAATGATCCCTCGCTCCAGCCATAGCCTGTTGAGAGTAAACGTCTAGATGGTCTAGACTAATACGAACTTCAAGTTTTAAGCCAGGGTAGCATAAGGCTGAAATAGTCTGGATTTGTATCAGCCATTTAACAACAAGATCCTCAAGATCCATGTTCATGGCTGCTAGGGCGTTGGTGCATCATGCCAACTCTTCAAGAGTCTATACTGCATTAAAGAACTCTGCTGCTATTAAAGGATTTACTGTATTACAAGTCTTACCGTCTCTGTACAGATGGGGCACTGTGGGGTGTGCGTACTCCTCTGCGATGTAGGGGTTGGACAGCAGCCTGGTCAGGATAAACCGTGACATCCCCACGACGTCAGAGTTGGACGTGATCGGTAACATCTCTCCGTAAACCGTCTGTAAAGGAACCATTCAGAGTCAATCTGTCATCTACACGGGTCAATTGTGTTAGTCTTTTGCCAAGGAATTGAGTGTTTGAACTTCTGTATACTTTTTTTTTGCCAAGTTACATATCAAAAGAATCTTTTATTAAAAAAACTTTATTTGTGCATCAAGTTAAATCTAATTGACAATGAGAAATCCAGCCGATACACAAGGAATAGGGATCTCAACAAGAGTGGGAGAGACATATATGCTGAACTTTCTTTCTAATTGTTTATTTATAGAGTCCATTGAATAGGCTTATAGCTTGTATTCTTACATAAAATAATTCTGCCAAGTTAATTCTTGAACATTTTTACGCTTAATGTATAGATTTATTTTATCATCTTACCTCCCTTAAAATGAAAAGAACCCTTGTACTCACCTCTAGCCCTATCCGCAGCCACAGAGGGTTGTAGGACAGCAGGAGGTCCAGGATGCACTGCTTGATGCCTGGGGAGTAATCACAAACATAGCCTTTTATAAACCTGGGTCCTCACAAAACGTTCAGACTGAAATTCCATCACATTCCCCGACATTCCATGATAAAATAAATTACCATTTTCCATCACAATAATTAGCGCCCTGAGAAAAAGTTAAAATGTAGAGAGCATATGGTTCATTCTAGCGATTTTGTTGTATCAACACAATTTTTATTTTTCAGTGGTTATTAAGAGAAGCTTATAACTAAGGATTTACAGTATTTAGCAGAGACCACGCTCAAAAGAATTTAAAATTTTCAAATTGTGGTCTTCAAATAAATGTCCTCTATAGTTAAATACAGGTCTTTGCAACATGAAAAACTTGAAATTAGGGAAAAACGTGAAAACTTTCATCCCTAATTTAGATTCAGATTCAGTTTCTGTATTACACTAAGGTACACTTACCCACGTCAGCGTGTATCATGCGGTCAGAGCGAACCATGATACGGCCACACTCCGCCTCGATCTCCAGTTTCTGCTCAAACCGTGTGAAGGCGTCTGACGTGAACAGTTTACACGCACCACGACGGAGTCGGTTCAGGCGGCGTCGGGCCGAGTAGACCCGGTACGACAAGGTCTCCTTACTGGGGGCCGGCTGGGGACCCGCCTGGGCCGTCACAGACAGGGCACCCGCATCAACTGTAGGACAACAGTATAATATAGTACACACTGGGCCTATACTGGGGACCCGACTGGGCTCATACTGGGGGCCGGCTGGGGACCCGACTGGGCCTTCACCGACAGGGCACCCGCATCAACTGTAGGACAATAGTATAATATAGTACACACTGGGCCCATACTGGGGGCCGGCTGAGGACCCGACTGGGCCGTCACCAACGAGGTGACAAGGTGCCATACTGGGGACTCGACTGGGCCCATACTGGGGGCCGGCTTGGGACCAGACTGGGCCTTTACTGGGGGCCGGCTGGAATTTCTGAGAAAAGGCAGGAAAAGTTGAATTTCTGACATGTATATATTCACCTAAATCGATTCACTGAATTGAGAATCATGGCACTAGCTTTTTAAGAAGATAAACTGATGAAAAATTATCGAACATTAATTACCTTTCTGTTTCTTGTCGGCGGCGCTGCTCTCCTCCTCGGGCTGGGTGAGGACAAAGTTCAGCCAGCGCACAAAGCCGCGTTCCTGCTTCTCCTTCCAACGCTCGTCGTAGTACTTGTTCTTGGACGCAAACGCCATCGGGTGTTTTGGCAGCGCTGAAATTATAAATCAAGAAAACTATGAAGCCAGGAGGAAAATGGTTTGGGAGCTCCTGGGGGTTCACAGGTTATTGTAATTTAACTAATTTATTGATGGCATGTCGCAATATTTGTTGTCATGAGGCACCGATGCAGCCTCACCAGTGCTGCATTGGAGTACCATGTCTAGTGTTAAATACATTCTGAATATATCCAAATACTATTTTCCAGACAGCATACTATAAGTCCAGAGATGTGAGTGGTGTATTGTAAAAATCCCTAAAAGGATACCGGCAGTGCGGCTTATAGGATCGGCACAGAAACAGGGTGTGGCTTATACTGATAGAATTAAACAAATACAGGCATACTTAGTATAAATCACAGCCACTGTCAGCAGTACAGGAACCTAGGAATAACTACCTCTTTTACAAATTCTTGCTCATTTTGCGAAAGTTGGACCCCTGAAAAAAAAAAAGCTTCTGGGTTCAAGCAATAAAAAAAACAAAAAAGTTTTTTTTTGTTAAAAAAAAACACGAATCCGACTGTACCTACCTAGCCTTTTCCATGATGTTACCAAAAACACACAATTAATCTGTTTTGGCCATATCCAGCCTTTTAACTTAGTGAGGGCCCAGGACTTCAGTCGCCTCTGAGGTCACTGCTGACATTTTATTTCATCTGTGGGTGAGGGCCCAGGGCTTCCCTCAGATCACTGAAGTCACCCTGCCGCCTACCCACCCCCACACCCTACACAGCTGTTCCCTGTGAACATCTGTGTATAAAAGGTTTTCCGAAACTCTCATCCACAATAGATATCTTTCCAGTTGACACCTGTGTACTCAGGCATCCTTGTTGCTTCTTTATGTAATATAATCCACAATACAAGGGGACAAATTCAAGGATTTTACGGCAAAGCCGTAGTGGCTTTGGGTTTTATAGGATTGTTATGAACTACAGGTGAGAAAACGAGGGGGCATAGATCTATAATTTTTGGTGTTTCTGGGGTTCTAATGCAATTTATGTTTGATGGTTTGCAGCAACACTGCATCACTGACTGCATGGTCAGTAAATTACATGCACTTCCCTAAATCTTTTTGAAATTTTATTGGTTTTACTGCAGCTGGTATAACAATAGAATCCAATATGTGCCAATGGACACAAATAGGTACCAATGCAACTCCATTGATGCCTATGCAAATACCATCTTGGCAGCCATCTTGAAAATTAGCTGGATCAAAAATCGTAGCCTACAAATGGATTCTACACCCCAGAAAACCCTATTATACATGTGTCATACAAGGAAATCAGACAATCTTGAGTTTTTGGTGGCCATCTTGGCAGCCATCTTGGAAATTTCTCGGATTGAAAATCTGAGCCTGAAAATGGATTCTACATCCCAGAAAACCCTACTATCCATGTATCACACAAGGAAATCAGACAATCTTGAGTTTTTGGTGGCCATCTTGGCAGCCATCTTGGAAATTTCTCGGATTGAAATTGTGAGCCGGAAAATGGATTCTATATCCCAGGAAACCCTTACTATCCATGTATCACACAAGGAAATCAGACAATCTTGAGTTTTTGGTGGCCATCTTGGCATCCATCTTGGAAATTTCTTGGATTGGAATTGTGAGCCTGAAAATGGATTCTACATCCCAGAAAACCCTACTATCCATGTATCACACAAGGAAATCAGACAATCTTGAGTTTTTGGTGGCCATCTTGGCAGCCATCTTGGAAATTTCTCGGATTGAAAATCTGAGCCTGAAAATGGATTCTGTATCCCAGGAAATCCTACTATCCATGTATCACACAAGGAAATCAGACAACCTTGAGTTTTTGGTGGCCATCTTGGCAGCCATCTTGGAAATTTCTCAGGTTGAAATTGTGAGCCTGAAAATGGATTCTATGTTACATCCCAGAAAACACTATTATCCATGTATCACACAAGGAAATCAGACAGTCTTGAGTTTTTGGCAGCCATCTTGACATTCAGAGGGAGGAGGAGGGGGCAGAAGGAGGGAAGGCAGAGGGAGGAGAAGGTAACAGGAAGGAGGAAAATGGGGTAGAGTGGGGGGGAGGGGTAGATGGGGTAGTAGGAGGGGGCATAGGAAGGAGAGTGCAGAGGGAGGAGGAGAGGGCAGAGAAAGGAGGGAGGAGAGGGCAGAGGCAGGAGGAGGAGGAGGGCACAGGGAGGCACAAGGAGGAGAAGGGGGCACAAGGAGGACTTGTGATGGCCTTCCTTGAAAGACTGTAAACTATTATTTCAGGGTTGGTGCATGTGTGTGTGGGGTGGGGGAGGGCTAATTATGTTGGACTTCACAGTTTGTCTTTGGGCGGGCTTGAGTGATTTCAAGAGCCACCCTGGACCCACTCAACTTCTAGTATAGGTCCTGTATGTGCATAGTACGGGAATTGGCATTGACATTGACAGCTTGGCTTGACATAGGAGTCAATAGTTATTAGGCTGGTACCTATCCTTGCCATTGACAGCCACATTAGAGAACTCAAAATATGGCTGTTCACAAGATGTCTAGGCCTTACCACAAGGTAGATTGGTTCTACATGTAGTAACTGAAAACCAGATCTAGGATAAATTAGTCTTGCACATGCCTACAAGGACACATGGGGATACCAGTCCTAGGCAAGGTTTAAGGGCCAGCTAGGGCTATATCTAACAATGAACAAGGGGGCCTATGCTAGTCTTTTCTTGTCAAAAAAGCGACACTGTGGTCAGTGGTGCAAATGGCTTTGGGGACAAGGTCCCAAAGCCAATAAACAGCCGTAATATAATCCATAATATAAACAGCCAACTACTCCCCCACACCCAGCCCTGTCGCTGAGTGAGTGTCCAAAACTTCCCTCAGATCTCTGAGGTCAACCTTCACAGCTAAAAACTTGTTTACTAAGTGGAAATTGTAAAAAAATATGATAGCATTTCATTTTATATCATTTTTATAGTAACAATTCTGTATACTTGGAGACGGTGCCATTGCATTTTATGAGTTAATCGTGTACTTTAAATGGTACTACGTCCCTCCTCATACCTACCTAATACTGCTATAATGCACACACAGACAGAGGTAGATGTATGCCCCCCCCCCCCAACACCCACCCACACAGACAGTGGCCGGTGCAGTGTCCAGAAACAAGGCAGTGTAGCGAGCTACCGTAAAACCTCGCGCATAAGCCAAACTCGCGTATAAGCCGCACCCCGAGTTTGGTGTAATCTTATAAGCCGCAGAGGCCATCTGATAATTGTTAATTTGGTACTGTAGTATACCTATAAAAACTCTCGTATAAGCCGCACCCTATATAGGCATGTTTGGTATCAAAAGAAAGCTGAGTCTGATTCTCGTACAAGCCGCGGCTTATAAGCAAGGTTTTACGGTATGTCCTACCCCCTCCCCCCCAACACACACACACACACACAGACAATGGCCGGTGCAGTGTCCAGAATCAAGGCCGTGTAGCGAGGTATGTCCTACCCCTTAGATTGCACCTAATAATAGAATGGTGGGGGGCAAACAAAAGGCACGTGGGTGAAAATTTACAGGGTAAATGAACCATATCTCACACAGTAATGGTCCCATTAATACATTGTAAATTGTTATAAAGTAAACATATGTTTCGGGACTCTCTTATATATCATATATGTATAACTATAGTCAAAACTACAGACTATACTGCTACCTAGGTAAGCAAATATGATAAATTTTGGTCTAATGAATCTATCATGGTACAACTACCTAACCACGTGGAGTCCTTTGTTTGCCCCCCAATCACCCTCCTGTGACTCCCACACACCCACCCAATCCCACACAGACAGTGGCCGCTGCCGTGTCCAGAAACAAGGCAGTGTAGCGAGGTACATATATGTCCTACCCCCCCCCCCCCCCCAACACCCACCCACACAGACAGTGGCCGGTGCAGTGTCCAGAAACAAGGCAGTGTAGCGAGGTATGTCCTACCCCCCCCCCCCACCCAAACACACACACACACACACGGAGGGGTGACGAGGTACAGCCTACTTGACCTCCGCCTCCCAGACTTGCTGACCCAGCGTTCCGGCTCAACAACCCTCAACTTGCACAACAAATACCACCCTAAATGAATGGTGATCTAAAGATCAAGATTCGGTATTAAAATAATTAAAATGTGAATTTAATTTTCAAACCATATACTTCCGGTGAATCTTATCTACATGATGTCTGAACAAATAGATGATATCTATTTGCAAAGTATGTATAAAATGCAAATCCCTAAAGTGTTAGTAAAGAAAAAGCTCCCCATTCAATTCAGTGCTATAACAGAGAATTTAGCCCGTTTTTGCCACAAAACACTGAATATCACCAAAAACTTAATTGAAATGTGAACTTTTGAAAAGATATCCAGGTAGCTATACATGTTGTGCACACAATGATAATAATGAAAATCTCAAAATGAGTTTGTATCAATGTGCAATTTGACCACTTAGATTACCAAACCACCTAGATCCAGGATCAGACCTCAGTGACTAGTAAAGAAGGTGCCATTCTCTATAAAGATACAACACTATAAAGACCAATGGCACCGTCTAAAAATTAAAAAACGACCTACCAACCCTATTTAATTTTGGCCATGTTACCGGAACACAACAATTTTTTTTAGGCCTTACAAGAACTGACCTGTTTTATTGGATCCTGCCATGAGTGGTAGTGAGCGCTGGGCCACCTTAGGTTTGGGTTTGGGGCGTGGTGCAGCGGGCTTCTTGTTCTCTTTACTCATTCCTGCCAGGGCCGCTGTAACAGTAGTTAGGTTACACATTACACATGCTACAAAGGTGGGAAGGGTAATGCTTCTTCTGGAAACTTCAGTTTATTATTTTAGTGCTTCATTAAGCAGCTCTGTAACATATCATAATATGCCATCTTAAAAGCTCTCAAAAGGCACACCACAAAAGTATGTCAGTCTACAGCAACATAAAGGTTGGTTGATCCCAACAGACGTAAGAAAGTGTGAAATGCGTAGACCAACGTTATCTGGCTTAAGCATGGTCAACTTTGATTGATGTCTTGGTTATTTTCCTGTTACACTGTATATACTGTGGTCGTACTATATTTCGCTGGGTATATATTTTCGCTATATTCACGGAAATGAAAAATCCGCGAAATTCTTATATGCTACAGTATGGATTAAATACCCGCGAATTAGTCTTTTTTGCCACCTCAGCGAAAATTTACACCCGTAAATATAAGTACTTTCACTAAGAGCTTAGTTGCTGAATATTTCTCATCTCCTTAATTGAATTGAAAACAGAATACAATCCCGGTTACCATAAAACCTCACGTATAATACACAAATCAGATCACTGGTCCGGCATATAGGATTGGCACAAAGTCTAGGTGTGGCTTATATGTGAGTTAGGCTTATACGCAAGGTTTTACAGTAATATATTATAACTCCAAAGTAAGGAGAATGTCTGGGTAGTGCACTGACCTTCCCTCCTGAGGGCCTGTGTCTTGGTGAGGCCCCCTACCACAGACTGCCGGGCAGCGCTCCCCTCCCGCCGCACCTTCTTAGGGGCCGGCTCCTGCACCTGCCTCCCGCCGGTCGTCTTACCGCCGGTACCCGGGCGCCGGTCGCTGCTCAGCTCCCGCTTCTTGCCGTCTGCCACGGCCTGCCGCCGGTTCTGTGCAGCCGACGTGGGGCGCAGGTAGTTAGCCACCACTGGGGGGCGCTTTGCTGCAATGGCCGCCCGGGGTACCGGGGGTTTGGTCGCTGCCCGCGGCTCCCGGTTAGATTCACGCAGTGTTCCCACGATGCCGGACTTTATAGGTTTTATGATTGAGGGCTGGTTGTTGGGTGGTGCAGCGTGTAGCGGGGAGGGGACTAGTGGGGGAGCGGTGTAGTCGGCGGAGGTACCCAGCTCTGACATGGTCAGGGGGGAGTCACCAAACTGGTCGTCAGTCTGAGGGGAGTCCCGGACTGTAGCATCGCTGTCCTGATCACTCGGTACCAATCCACGTGCCACAAGCGACCCGTTCAGGGAACTGTTTGCTTGGTATGTGTTCGATCGTCGCCGGAACTGGCCACTGGTGCGCCGCCTGGTTCTCTCCCGTGGAGTCTTCTTGTGAGGAGAGACAGACTGCGAGACACTCCGGTCCTCATCCATGTGGCGTGGTGAGCGGGAGCCGGGGTAGTTTACAACCTGGATGTTGATCTTGGTCGGGGTGTGCCTCCCCGGGGAGGGGGAGTGGCTGAGGGGGGTCACACCGAGGGAGTCGGGGGTCAACGTGGGTTGTTGTCTGCCCCTGGGGGTGGAGGGGGAGTGTGTGAGGGGCGTCACTCCGGGTGAGTCAGGTGTTCTACACGTCGGGGAAGTTACCTCAAACAGGCAGCGTCCCTCTATACCCACACCATGTGGGGAGGGCACCGAGGGCTCCTTAGTCATGGTCAGACTACTCCCTCTTCGTGGATCCTGCTCCTGTACTATAGGTACCAGGCCCTCACTAGGCCGGGTCTTGGTGACGGTTAAGGTACTGAACCGCCGGGGGTCCACCCCCACCACCGGACCCTCCTCAGCCTCAAACAGGGCCTTACATGGCACGAACTCCTCCCGGCTGACCACCGGTCGGTCCTTGGTCACCGTTAGGGTACTCACACGGCGGGGGTCTGGGCTCGGCAGCGACTCGGGGAATACGGTCTGGGGAGGAGTCTTGTTGAACATCTGGGAGTCTTCCAGACTTGTCTGCGAGTTTTCCCGACATGTCTGCGAGTCTTCCCGACTTGTCTGGGAATTTTCCTGACTGCTCTGTGAGTCTTCCCGTCTCATCTGCGAGTCTTCCTGACTAATCTGTAAGTCTTCCCGTCTCGTCTGCGAGTCGTCCTGGCTCGTCTGTGAGTCCTCTCGACTTGTCTCAGAGTCCTCCTTGCTACTGTTGTGGAGAGCGAGGAGGTCAGAGAAGAAGCGGCGGGGGCTGGCGGGTGTCGGGGTGTGGACCCGGGCGTGGGACCGCTCGTCGTGCTGCGAGATGGGCAGCGACTCCCGCATGGCGTGGTTACTGATACTGGACACTCGCTGAGGGGTCAACACTCGGGTCTCTGACAGGTTAGATGGGGCCCCGAGCAGGGTGCTATTGTTCACATGAGAGCCTCGCGGGGTTAAGACCCTGGTCTCAGATAAGTTAGATTGGGGGCCAAGCATGGTGCTGTTGTTCATATTAGAACCCCGCGGAGTTAAGACACGCGTCTCAGACAGGTTTGGCAGGGCGCTGAGCCTGGCGTTGGTGTACACGTAAGACCCTCGTGGAGTCAGGACCCTTGTCTCAGACAGCAGGTTGGGCTGGGCGGCCAGGGGGCTGGTCACAAAGGTGGCATGGTGTGGGGCAGGCATCGACATGCGGCTAGAGTTGACGTCACTGTACCGACTCAGCACCCTGTAGGGGGAACAAGGACAAAGGGTTTATTGATTGATTCTAAAATACTGCAAGGATTTAGATTTGTAATGCAATACTATGCATTATGTTACTAGTTATAATATGTCAAAGTAAATTTTGCGATTTTGATTATTTAAGTAGCTATGCAGGTCTGAATCTGAATACCAGCCTCATGAATGCTAAAATTTTGGTTGGAAGATTTGGGAAATCACAAAAGTAGAATTTGTTTTAGTATCAGTCAAAATCTAGAAAATCATCAATTCACAATACTTATGCACTATTTTGACGGAGTTGGGGGAACTCCCTTCCACCATGACGCTACCTAATCAAATGAGCATTTCACAAGCTCTGACCCACTATGTTGCCATGGTGATCTCCCAGCATCCATTGTCACAGACACAGGATGTGACATCACAAAGGGGCCTCAGCCAATCAGAGTGTCCCACTCTATCTGTGTAAGTGTTACACTCTCTACAGATAGGTAATTATTGTCCAAGCATTTATTTAGACTGATCCTGGATTTTTAATCCTGGTGTGATGTAATGTTTAGGTTTCGACCCCTCGGGTCTCATCAGGCGGCTTAATTTATGGTGATAAATTAGGCTTGTGACATTGTCACTAATTTTCTATCCAATAAATGATTTATTAGACAGAGTCAAAGGGAGCTGAGTCAAAGGGAGCTGCCCTGTGACCACTTTTCCCCTGTTTTGAGATGTGCTGCCTTTCAGGGCAGCCAGGGAAGCCATCAAGGCATTGGGAGGGAGCCAATGGTAGGAGAGGATAGATGGCATCAATACAAAGAGATTGATACCACAACAAAAGATGTATCCACATGTGACCACAACCAAGAACATTTAACCATATGTAACCGCATGTGGCCACAACTAAGGATATGTAACCACATGTGGTCACAAATTTCCACAACCAAGGACATGTAACCACATCTTCCACATGTAACCACAACCAAGCACATGTAAGCACATACACAATCATTCAATTTCATCTTGACACTGTGCCAATCAGTCCCTCTTGCCCCATGATCCCTGAGTCCCCCTGTGATGTTAATCACTTGCTCCCCCTTTGATTTATCATGCAAGCCTGCAGTAGCCAAGGGCCTCATGAGACCTTTGAATGATATACATTGCCCGGGGGGTTGACTCGAATTCTTTTTACCGGGATGTGTGGTCACAGGTCTGAACACCTGACCCATATATGCGCATGCTGATGTCCAGAAAGATCACCCATATTGGCGTAAATTCTGTAGAAAGTATACCCATATTGGTGCATTGAATATTGGAAAACAGAACAATTATTCAATAATTTGGGTGCTTTCTTTAATTTTTTTTAATATCAAATATCAATTGCACTAATTTCTAATTTGTCTAACAGTGTTTTAACATCTAACCCACAAGTAATAGATGGGGGGGGGGATGATTTACCCACCAAGGTATTAAATGCTTTGTTAGGGGACTAGCTTTGTCTTACTCCCCTTTGATTTCCGGGCAGGAGAGGGGACAACCCAAATATTACACCCATAATGGAACTGAAGTCTGAAAAACATACCCACATGGGTGTACACCACTCCACTCCCTAGAGGCTGAAAAGGGACCCATTTCACGCTAATTCATGACCACACATCCCAGTAGGTTTGGGCCTGAGTCAACCCCCCGGGATACATTGTCATTAAAGTAAGGTGGAAGAATGCATCGTGTTGCAAGAGACAAAGCTGAAAACTATTATCTGGTACTCCCTAACAAGATCAAAAATGATATACAGTTTGTAAATATCAAGTTTATTGCCAGAGATATTTCAAGTTTGTTTAGCGACATTTACAACTGCCATAGTCATAGAATTTGCTATTCATGATGGGGGCATGAAGGAGTAGAATAACTTCATTGGGAGCCTTCCATAATACCAATGGGCATACCGGATTTGTAAAAGACGACAAAACTTAAAGGGGTCTCGTGCCTTACTGCTGTGATCAGTCACGTAAGCTGTTTGGCAACCGCTGCCCATATGCACGGGCCCGGGCCTTCTTGCTGGTGGTTTGGCATGGGATTCCTCCTCAGTGAACCACGTCTGAGATATCAAAGGCCGTGGTTTGTCTGGCCTTGCTTATTATGGTACTAGCCCAGGTGGGTAGGAACAGGCAAATAAAAGAACACTTGCTATCCTTCGAAAAGAGTAGGGGACGTGCCCCGGTAGCGGTTTTCTCCCTCACCTCATAGATGCGGTCACTGCTGTATTGGGCAAGCAGCATATGAATATCTGTCCTACTACTGCAAGGCAGACTACCACTATTTGTGGCTGACTCCTTGCCAACTTGAGATGTCCCGTGAGGTACTTGATGTACGTCTGGACGTTAAACAAATCAATCAATCAATCAATCAATATAAATCAATTACTTATAAATTCTACCTACAATTTCGCATAGATTTAAATTCTCGGGTTTGCAAAATAAAGTACCTGTTCACTTATACAAACACTTAAACAGGAAATCTCCACAGTCTTTATACACATAATCATAGCATTCACAATGGATATACTAATTTTATTGAGCAATGTTATGCATCATGCCGACAAAAGGCATGAAACATTAATGCACTATACAGCCCTTAACAGGTCCCACTTGTTTTGGAGTGTATCAACCCAATAGGTTGGGCATCATGCTTGAATGCAGCACTGCTGAGTTACTTGCCAGGGCTGCATTTATGCATCATGCTGACAAAGGGCACAAAGCATTAATGCACTATGGTGCTACACACCTTATAGTTTACCAATGAAGGTAGCTGGGGGCTATGTGTAATCTACAGCAATACCTAAAACAAATAATTAAAACATGTGTATTTTGATAGAATGGCAGCCAGGCTATCCAAGTGGTAGGATAGACGCTGGCCGAGGCTGCCCCACCCCCAAATCCAGAAAGCTGACATTAGGACTTATAGCCCCTTAAACTCCACGCCGTTCAGCTCTAGTTCATGAGGTAGAGCCAATAGTTCTCATTACTGCACATTGCATGTGTGCGAGAGGGCAGTATTAAGCAAGCTGCTCATTTTCTTTTCTCTTTAAGGGAGTGTTTAGGGGTCTATTTACTTGGGGGGCGTAAAGTATGTCGACCCCTCCGAAAGAAGGGAGGTCTGTTGAGAATTCTTACCCCTCTTTAATGGCGGGAGTAAAAAACTATGCTGCCATTTAACCAAAACATATCCCACATGCTGCTATAGTCTAGAAGGAGGGAAAAAAGAGTTTTCAGCACCTTCAGGCGGTAGGGGAGGCAAAATATTCTACCGTTCTATAGGTCATGGACCATAATAGTCCATAATAATTTAACAATAATGTTCAATGGCTTGGGGCTCAGACAAATATCAAAGGGGCATTGGAACTTGAATTCAAGGGAATCTATGAAGGCATGGAAATATGAGGTTTTTGGTGTGTTGTCCATAATATATAAGAATGTTCATACTACTGATCGGAAAAAAAATATTCCAAATATGAGCAGTATGAGTCCATGGTATATTAACAACACGTCTCTGGTACTAGCATGTTCAATGGCTAAGAGCTCAGACAAATTTCAAAGGGACATCGGAACTTGAATTCAAAGAGGTTTCCGAAGGTCCGGGAAAATGACATTTTTGGTGTGTCGTCCGTAAGATATGAGAAAGTTCATACTACTGATCGGTAAAGAATATTCCGAATGTGAGTAATATGAGTCCATGGTAATTTAACAACACGGCTCTGCTATTAGCATGTTCAATGGCTAAGAGGTCAGACAAATTTCAAAGGGAAACTGGAACTTGAATTCAAACGGGTCTCTGAAAGTCTGGGAAAATGATGTTTTTGGTGTGTGGTCCATAAGATATGAGAAAGTTCATACTACTAATTGGAAAAACATATTCAAAATATGAGCAATATCAGTCCATGATAATTTAACAACATGTCTCTGGTATTAGCATGTTCAATGGCTAAGCAGTTGAGCTAATTTCAAAGGGACATTGGAACTTGAATTCAAGGGAATCTATGAAGGCATGGAAATATGAGGTTTTTGATGTGTTGTCCATAATATATGAGAAAGTTCATACTACTAATCGGTAAAGAATATTCCGAATGTGAGTAATATGAGTCCATGGTAATTTAACAACATGTCTCTGCTATTAGCATGTTCAATGGCTAAGAGCTCAGGCAAATTTCAAAAGGAGATCGTAACTTGAATTCAAAGAGGTTTCCGAAGGTCCGGGAAAATGACATTTTTGGTGATTCCGTAAGATATGAGAAAGTTCATACTACTGATCGGTAAAGAATATTGCGAATGTGAGTAATATGAGTCCATGGAAATTTAACAACACGTCTCTGGTACTAGCATGTTCAATGGCTAAGCGCTCAGACAAATTTCAAAGGGACATCGGAACTTGAATTCAAAGAGGTTTCCGAAGGTCCGGGAAGATGACATTTTTGGTGTGTCATCCGTAAGATATGAGAAAGTTCATACTACTGATCGGTAAAGAATATTCCAAATGTGAGTAATATGAGTCCATGGTAATTTAACAACATGTCTCTGCTATTAGCATGTTCAATGGCTAAGAGCTCAGGCAAATTTCAAAGGGAAACTGGAACTTGAATTCAAACAGGTCTCTGAAAGTCTGGGAAAATGATGTTTTTGGTGTGTGGTCCATAAGATATGAGAAAGTTCATACTACTGATCGGTAAAGAATATTCCGAATGTGAGTAATATGAGTCCATGGTAATTAAACAACATGTCTCTGCTATTAGCATGTTCAATGGCTAAGAGGTCAGACAAATTTCAAAGGGAAACTGGAACTTGAATTCAAACGGGTCTCTTAAAGTCTGGGAAAATGATGTTTTTGGTGTGTGGTCCATAAGATATGAGAAAGTTCATACTACTGATTGGAAAAACATATTCAAAATGTGAGCAATATTAGTCCATGGGAATTTAACAACATGTCTCTGGTATTAGCATGTTCAATGGCTAAGCAGTTGAGCTAATTTCAAAGGGACATTGGAACTTGAATTCAAGGGACTCTATGAAGGCATGGAAATATGAGGTTTTTGGTGTGTTGTCCATAATATATAAGAATGTTCATACTACTGATCAGAAAAAAAATTCCAAATATGAGCAGTATGAGTCCATGGTATTTTAACAACACGTCTCTGGTACTAGCAGGTTCAATGGCTAAGAGCTCAGACAAATTTCAAAGGGATATTGGAACTTGAATTCAAAGAGGTTTCCGAAGGTCCGGGAAAATGTCATTTTTGGTGTGTCGTCCGTAAGATATGAGAAAGTTCATACTACTGAATGGTAAAGAATATTCCGAATGTGAGTAATATGAGTCCATGGTAATTTAACAACATGTCGCTGCTATAAGCATGTTCAATGGCTAAGAGCTCAGGCAAATTTCAAAAGGAGATCGGAAATTGAATTCAAAGACGTTTCCGAAGGTCCGGGAAAATGACATTTTTGGTGTGTCGTCCGTAAGATATGAGAAAGTTCATACTACTGATCGGTAAAGAATATTCCGAATGTGAGTAATATGAGTCCATGGTATTTTAACAACACGTCTCTGGTACTAGCATGTTCAATGGCTAAGCGCACAGACAAATTTCAAAGGGAAACTGGAACTTGAATTTATACGGGTCTCTGAAAGTCTGGGAAAATGACGTTTTTGGTGTGTGGTCCATAAGATATGAGAAAGTTCATACTACTGATCGGTAAAGAATATTCCGAATGTGAGTAATATGAGTCCATGGTAATTTAACAACATGTCTCTGGTATTAGCATGTTCAATGGCTAAGCAGTTGAGCTAATTTCAAAGGGACATTGGAACTTGAATTCAAGGGACTCTACACTGTTAAAAAAGTGTTTAGAATTTAAACACTTATTGTGGCCGTTATTTTAAACACTTGTAAAAAGTGTTTAGATTCTAAACACTTATGAGCTAAACACTTCAATAAGTGTTTAGGTTTTAAACACTTATTTGCAAAGTGTTTAGGTTTTAAACACTTATCTAAACACTTTTTACCTAAACACTTATTCAAAAGTGTTAAGATAAAATGTGTTTAGAACAAAAATGTTTAGATAAGTGTTTAAAATCTAAACGCTTATCAAAAAGTGTTTAGGTTTTAAACACTTATTAGCTAAACACTTTCAATAGGTGTTTAGGTGTTTAGATTCATAGAAAAGTGTTTAGATTTATAGAAAAGTGTTTAGATTCTAAACACTTTTCTAAACACTTTTTAGAATCTAAACACTTATCTAAACACTTTTGTTCTAAACACTTTTATTCTAAACACTTTCAAGTGTTTAGGATAAAAGTGTTTAAATGCTAAACACTTGTCAAAATAGTGTTTAGATAAGTGTTTAAATACTAAACACTTTGCAAATAAGTGTTTAAAACCTAAACACTTATTGAAGTGTTTAGCTGAAAACTGTTTAGAAGCTAAAAGTGTTTAAAATAACGGCCACAATAAGTGTTTAAATTCTAAACACTTATTTAACAGTGTATGAAGGCATGGAAATATGAGGTTTTTGGTGTGTTGTCCATAATATATAAGAATGTTCATACTACTGATCAGAAAAAAAAAATTCCAAATATGAGCAGTATGAGTCCATGGTATTTTAACAACACGTCTCTGGTACTAGCAGGTTCAATGGCTAAGAGCTCAGACAAATTTCAAAGGGATATTGGAACTTGAATTCAAAGAGGTTTCCGAAGGTCCGGGAAAATGTCATTTTTGGTGTGTCGTCCGTAAAATATGAGAAAGTTCATACTACTGAATGGTAAAGAATATTCCGAATGTGAGTAATATGAGTCCATGGTAATTTAACAACATGTCGCTGCTATTAGCATGTTCAATGGCTTAGAGCTCAGACAAATTTCAAAAGGAGATCGGAAATTGAATTCAAAGACGTTTCCGAAGGTCCGGGAAAATGACATTTTTGGTGTGTCGTCCGTAAGATATGAGAAAGTTCATACTACTGATCGGTAAAGAATATTCCGAATGTGAGTAATATGAGTCCATGGTATTTTAACAACACGTCTCTGGTACTAGCATGTTCAATGGCTAAGCGCACAGACAAATTTCAAAGGGAAACTGGAACTTGAATTCATACGGGTCTCTGAAAGTCTGGGAAAATGACGTTTTTGGTGTGTGGTCCATAAGATATGAGAAAGTTCATACTACTGATCGGTAAAGAATATTCCGAATGTGAGTAATATGAGTCCATGGTAATTTAACAACATGTCTCTGCTTTTAGCCTGTTCAATGGCTAAGAGCTCAGACAAATTTCAAAGGGAAACTGGAACTTGAATTCAAACGGGTCTCTGAAAGTCTGGAAAAATGATGTTTTTGGTGTGTGGTCCATAAGATATGAGAAAGTTCATACTACTGATCGGTAAAGAATATTCCGAATGTGAGTAATATGAGTCCATGGTATTTTAACAACACGTCTCTGGTACTAGCATGTTCAATGGCTAAGCGCACATACAAATTTCAAAGGGAAACTGGAACTTGAATTCATACGGGTCTCTGAAAGTCTGGGAAAATGACGTTTTTGGTGTGTGGTCCATAAGATATGAGAAAGTTCATACTACTGATCGGTAAAGAATATTCCGAATGTGAGTAATATGAGTCCATGGTAATTTAACAACACGTCTCTGGTACTAGCATGTTCAATAGCTAAGAGCTCAGACAAATTTCAAAGGGAAACTGGAACTTGAATTCAAACGGGTCTCTGAAAGTCTGGAAAAATGATGTTTTTGGTGTGTGGTCCATAAGATATGAGAAAGTTCATACTACTGATCGGTAAAGAATATTCCGAATGTGAGTAATATGAGTCCATGGTATTTTAACAACACGTCTCTGGTACTAGCATGTTCAATGGCTAAGCGCTCAGACAAATTTCAAAGGGACATCGGAACTTGAATTCAAAGAGGTTTCCGAAGGCCCGGGAAAATGACATTTTTGGTGTGTCGTCCGTAAGATATGAGAAAGTTCATACTACTGAATGGTAAAGAATATTCCGAATGTGAGTAATATGAGTCCATGGTAATTTAACAACATGTCTCTGCTATTAGCATGTTCA
The DNA here is from genome assembly GCA_947462335.1 of Harmothoe impar. NCBI lineage: Eukaryota > Metazoa > Annelida > Polychaeta > Phyllodocida > Polynoidae > Harmothoe > Harmothoe impar. The sequence continues at coordinate 65,071,665 of OX381717.1, read as the reverse complement.
ATGGCTAAGAGCTCAGGCAAATTTCAAAAGGAGATCGGAACTTGAATTCAAAGACGTTTCCGAAGGTCCGGGAAAATGACATTTTTGGTGTGTCGTCCGTAAGATATGAGAAAGTTCATACTACTGATAGGTAAAGAATATTCCAAATGTCAGTAATATGAGTCCATGGTAATTTAACAACATGTCTCTGCCATTAGCATGTTCAATGGCTAAGCGGTTGAGCTAATTTCAAAGGGACATTGGAATTTGAATTCCAAAGAGTCTCTGAAGGTCCGGGAAAATGACATTTTTGGTGTGTTGTCCATAATATATGAGAATGTTCTTACTACTAATCGGAAAAAAAAAATTCCAAATATGAGCAGTATGAGTCCATGGTATTTTAACAACATGTCTCTGGTACTAGCATGTTCAATGGCTAAGCAGTTGAGCTAAGTTCAAAGGGACATTGGAACTTGAATTCAAGGGAATCTATGAAGGCATGGAAATATGAGGTTTTTGGGGTGTTGTCCATAATATATGAGAATGTTCATACTACTGATCGGAAAAAAATTAATTCCAAATATGAGCAGTACGAGTCCATGGTATTTTAACAACACGTCTCTGGTACTAGCATGTTCAATGGCTAAGAGCTCAGACAAACTTCAAAGGGACATCGGAACTCGAATTCAAAGAGGTTTCCGAAGGTCCGGGAAAATGACATTTTTGGTGTGTCGTCCGTAAGATATGAGAAAGTTCATACTACTGATCGGTAATGAATATTCCGAATGTGAGTAATATGAGTCCATGGTAATTTAACAACATGTCTCTGCTATTAGCATGTTCAATGGCTAAGAGCTCAGGCAAATTTCAAAGGGAAACTGGAACTTGAATTCAAACGGGTCTCTGAAAGTCTGGGAAAATGATGTTTTTGGTGTGTCGTCCGTAAGATATGAGAAAGTTCATACTAAGATCGGTAAAGAATATTCCAAATGTGAGTAATATGAGTCCATGGTAATTTAACAACACGTCTCTGGTACTAGCATGTTCAATAGCTAAGAGCTCAGACAAATTTCAAAGGGACATCAGAACTTGAATTCAAAGAGGTCTCCGAAGGTCCGGGAAAATGTCATTTTTGGTGTGTCGTCCGTAAGATATGAGAAAGTTCATACTACTGATTGGTAAAGAATATTCCGAATGTGAGTAATATGAGTCCATGGTAATTTAACAACATGTCTCTGCTATTACCATGTCCAATGGCTAAGAGCTCAGGCAAATTTCAAAGGGACATTGGAACTTGAGTTCAAAGAGGTTTCTGAAGGTCAGGGAAAATGATATTCTTGTGATGATATGCCCTCCCCGTATATCCGTCTCTTCTCCTTCATATACACTGTAAAATAGTTGTTTAATATCGGTTATTTTAAACACTTATCAACGTGTTTAGATTCTAAACACTTTTCAGCTTAACACTTTAACAAGTGTTTAGGTTTTAAACACTTGATTACAAATGTTTAGGTTCTAAACACTTATTTAAAATGTTTAGATTTTAAACAGTTATTAGCTAAACACTTTCAACAAGTTTTTAGGTGTTTAGATTCATAGAAAAGTATTTAGAATCTAAAACTTATCTAAACACTTTTTTTTTAAGTGTTTAGAATTTAAACACTTTCTACCAAAACACTTATATAAAGGGGCCTACCTTACTACAGAAGTGTTTAGAATAACTGACACAATACGTATTTAGATAAGTGTTAAGGATCTAAACACTTTTATTTTACAGTGTATGGGTCCTGTCTCCCTCCCCAAACCTATATCCTTTCTTTTCTCCCAACCGTAGTATCATCTTTTCCCCCTCTTTTAGGCCCTTCTTTACTCAAACTGTATATCCTCTTTTTTCACCCTCGTTTAGGCCCTACCTTTCTCCCTTCATTTAGACACTGTCTTTCCCCCCAACTGCATATCCTCTCTTTTCTCCCTAATTTATGCAGTCTTTCTCCTCAACTGTATATCCTCTCTTTTCTCCCTCATTTAGGTCCTGTCTTTCTCCTCAACTGTATATATATTCTCTTTTTTCTCCCTCATTTAGGCCCTGTCTGTCTCCCCAACCATATATGTATTCTCATTTTTCTCCCTCATTTTTCTAGTATGTACTTCCCAAAGGCCAATTATAGGGTAACTCTACCTGGAGAATATGAATATCATTTTGCTCTTTTTAATATCCATCTCATTTTTTTAGATATAAAATATACAAAACTATACATGGGTACTTTGCAACATCTTTATTAAACAAGTACAAAGTAAAGGACACATGAAACAAGCTGGCAGCACCCATGACCACACATATATATATATATATATATATATATATATATATATATATATATATATATATATATATATATATATATATATATATATATATATATATAGAACAATCTTTGTCTTGGAAAAGGTGAACCTATACATTTTTACAAAAGTTAAAGGTCAGAAAACCTGTGACTCTTTGAGCAGTTGGATACAACAGATAAACATACATCTGCCAGATACTACCGTTTACACTTGACATTGTTGAAAATATTGTTGTAAATAAACACCAGTCTCAAAATTGACTTTCATATAAGGAGCAGATGGAGCTCCACGGAGTACAGCGGAAGCACCAGACGTCATACATATCTCTCCTCAGAGAGGCGCATCTTGTGTCTGTCCATGATACCTCAGCGCTATTCTAATCTAAATAACAGATAATCAACACACCATCCCGTACTCAGCATCAAACTGGCTGACAGACTAAGAAGAATACTGGAATCCTGTTCATCTCTGATGCCATCCCACCATTGTCCTATTGCCACCAGAACACCACCTGCATTGTAGGAAACAGGCGAATATGTTAAAACTATATTGAGGCTATTTTGTATTCATGTAGCTTTGGAATAAAGCTAGAGCATATCAAGCTTGATGAATGTAAAATGTTGATAGTAAATATTGAAATGTAAGATAAAACTGATTAGACTGCCAGAGTTGGAGGCAGGCATCTTTCTGGTTAGTTAGATGACAGCGATTCACCTTTGTTACAATATGAGGCCGTCACATTTTGATGATTTGTATTCTAGAAACTTTGGATATGTCAGACCTTTTGAAATATTTGATCATTGAAGTGGGGAAAATTACTCACCTCAAATGCTAGTTTTATACCGCTGCAAAATCAGCTGCACGCGCTTGGCCTTTGCTGCTGCAGCAATCCTTTTCCTTCGAAGACGCTGTTTCTACAGGAGAATAAGAAAACCTGCATTTCAACAAATGTCCATGTCAGTCCTTATCATAACAATTGTTACCATGGTATGCAGCCTTATTATGAACACGTCAACACTCGCTGTGACAGCAGCTCCTATAATCACCTATGTGACCAAAAACTTGTTTGTTAAAGGCTGTGACAATTCCATCACAATCTTTTGATTTCAATTGCTGAAGAGGCTTTGCCCGGTCAACATCCAGATGCTGGCAAGAAATGGCAGCATGGATCCTAATGATGCTTTAAGTATAAGCCACAGAGCAAATCAAACATTGTGTAGGAACTAATCTGATGAGACTAGTCTCTCTCACTTCAATGGAAGTAGGGGCACTATAGACCAGCAAGAAAGGGTGAGCCAGAATATTTGTTGATAAAGTTTTTGAACATTTCTGAACTATGACTGACAACGATGTAAATATATTTTCAAAATCCTGCGTTCTTACATAAGCCAGACAATTCTGCTAAATCCAAAAATAAAAACAAGTTCATTGTGAAAAGGTCTTCTTCATGCATGCGTCTTTAGTTTTACATTTCTTCTCACCTGGTTGTCTAGCTGCTTCTTGCGTTTGTACACCCCTTTCCTCTCATCCTCCTGCCTCTTCCGCTTAGATGTTTGTCGGCGGGACTCTGACTGTGCGGCAGTCAGCACTCTCTTTGACTTGCTGTAACTGTAAACAAATCATTTTCAGCATTCTTAAAACAACAATGGTAAATTGTTTTCTTCAACATCTTGTAAAATTCCAAAATTGTGTTTGTATACCCTGTAGGGAATATTGCATGTGTATTTGATAAGCCTTGGAGGACAACTAACTGACAGATGTCATCATTATTGTAAATAAACCACAGCATTTATGATATTGTAAAAAATGAAGAAAAAATTAAGAAATTAACACTTTCCACTCACCAAGGTTGTGGTTGGACCCGTGAGCCCTCTCTTACTCTGGGTGCCCTACAAGAAATGATGAGCATTTTAATTGAAGGTGCATAATAAGGCTATAGGAGACTTAAAATGGAGGAAGGTAGCATGCCTAATACAATAGCCAGCTATATGCTCAAAATTTGACTATACCAATAGACAGGGGAAGATTCTAATTAACTCATACCTCATGTTTAAACTAAAATTCCAAGAAAAATCAGGGCTTAAATTGAAGTTGGACTTGGGATTATTTACTCACAGGAGCTTTGGGGGTGTCCTTCTTGACTCTGAGGGGGAATAAGTGGGGACGAGCAGGGATGAGCAGGGGTGAGCCGACTCACAGGGACTCATCCCAGATGCACTGAAAGAAACATGAGAAACATCAATTGAGTATCTGGAAGGTTCTTAAAACAGTGTAGCTCTTTGAGGACTGATGTCCCCAAAAGGTGAAATCATGATGCAACAATGCAAGTCCTACGAGTAAGTCACCGTTGCTGTATTGGTGCATCATGACAACCCTCCCGGAGTGTTTCAATTCCAAAGCGTTGACATGATGCTTGAATGTAACCCTGGTGACTACTTGCCATGGCTGCATTCATGTATCATGACAACCAAGGGTGTGATGCATTATTGCATTTTGAAGTCTTTAAAGTGTTAGACAGGATTTGAACAGGGTGGTTTTAACATTTGAGAAAACTAGGGTTGTAGATTATAGAGAGGCTATTAAAGTAATACAAATCGATTGCCATGGTAATCTGCCAGTCCTCAGCAATGATGCAACACCATACTTGAACCACCCGACAGGCAGTTAGCACGACTGGCAGCTAAGGCCACCACAAGTAAACTCACCAATGTACAGGAGCATCATCAGAAGTACCTTCATCAGTTAAACGACACATTGATCTTGGATCTAAATAAACTAATTAGTAGCTCGATCTGAACTTTTTGATTGGAAAATGTACTCACAAGACTTTGGGGCTCTTTCTCGACTTCAGGGAGAGTCTTGAGGGATGCCTAGTAACCGGTCCCAGTGGAGGGCCAAACACATGTCTGCTGTCCAGCTGTGACATCAGGGTGACAGAGGCAGGTGAGTCGACTGCTGGGGAGTCCTGCCAGGAGACTGGGTCCTGCTGGGACACCGGGTGATGTGACATCAGGGTGACAGAGGCAGGCTCCCAGACCGTCTGGGGATCTTGCCGAGAGACTGGGACCATCACGGCTCGTACCCTACAATTAGTGTAAATTATAATCACTTGGGTATCAAGGATTAGGCAGAGGTTACTGCAGTATATTGTCATATAGAATATCGGTCAATACTGAGGCTCCTGCATCATAATACTTGAAAAGTGGGTAAAATTTGGTGAAAATAAGTTGTTTTAGGCTGCTATCAATGCAGCAACCTTTCTACTTAAACAAGCTTTATCTAAATAAATTGTACATAAGTTGATTTTGCATTGATGAAAAGGTAGCCTCCATTGTATTAGATGACAGTATACTAGGAACTTAATCTACTCACCGGACTGCCGTAGGTTTCTGCCGGGAGACAGCGTCTGTCAGGGCCCCAGTACATGAGTGGGACTTGTCCACCGCCGGGGGGTCCTGTAGGGTGAAGGGGTGAGCCGAGACTAGCGGGTGAGGGCCAGCAGAGCTGACTGTCTGTGGGTCCTTCCGGGAGACCGGGTCCTGCTGGGTGAAGGGATGAGCCGAGACTAGCAGGCGAGGGGCAGCAGAGCTGACTGTCTGTGGGTCCTGCCGGGAGACCGGGTCCTGCTGTGACACCAGCGTGACAGAGGCTGGCCGATCCACCTCCTTTGGGTCCTGCCGGGAGACGGGGTCTGCCAAGGCGGGTACACTGCAATAAGCATACATTCTAAGCTATTGGGGATCAAGGATTAAGCAGAGGTTTTTGGGTTTTGGGCTGCCCTCAGAAAGTACTAGGCAAATTGCCATTGTGGACCACAATTTATACATTTCCCAAGGCTGTCCAAGTTAATAGTCATGTCTCCTTCACAAGAAATTATTAGCTAAGTTTGAACATAAAAGTGCTATACATTGACTACTCACTAGAGTGCTGGGGCGGTAGACAGTCCTTGTCAATGGCCAGCTAAAAGCTAATACCACCACAAGTGAACTCGACAATCTACAGGAGCGTTATCAGAAGCACCTTACGCATTGATCTTGGATTTAAATTTGGAACCAATGACATCAGTAGCTCAATCTCAACTTGTTGATTGGAAGATGTACTCACAAGACTTTGGGACTCTTTCTCGACTTCAGGGAGAGTCTAGAAGGAGGTCGAGTTACCGGTCCCAGTAGACGGCCAATCACTGGTCTGCTGTCCAGCTCCACAGTGGTCACCCTGCAGCAAGCATTAGTTAAAGACTGAGTGACGTAGAACCTTAGCATGGGTGGACCAGGCCTCCCTCATGAACAAAGACATGCTGCAGCATCACCATAAGTAATCAGTGAATCTTTACCCGTGTCTTGTATTTATTGACTCGTGTTCACCAGTACTCACTGACTCATATCTACAGAAACATACCCATTGAATTTTTAATCGCTATAGATTTTGTTTCAGTGAAAATAAAAGATACTAAAACTGAAAAAAAAAAAAAATCAGTATATTATCACAGAGAATATTGGTCAATACCAAGGCTCGTGCATCATAATAATCAAAAGTTGGGTAAAAAACCAATGCAGCAGCATTTCTACTGCAATAAGCTTTAACTAAAACCATGGTATAGAAGTAAACTTTGCATAGAACAAGGGGAAGTATCCATTGTAATATACAGTATACTAGGAAATTGATCTACTCACCGGACTGCCGTAAGTTTCTGCCGGGAGACAGCGTCCGTCAGGGCCCCAGTACATGAGTGGGACTTGTCCACCGCCGGGGGGTCCTGTAGGGTGAAGGGGTGAGCCGAGACTAGCAGGCGAGGGGCAGCAGAGCTGACTGTCTGTGGGTCCTTCCGGGAGACCGGGTCCTGCTGGGTGAAGGGATGAGCCGAGACTAGCAGGCGAGGGGCAGCAGAGCTGACTGTCTGTGGGTCCTGCCGGGAGACCGGGTCCTGCTGTGACACCAGCGTGACAGATGCTGGCCGATCCACCTCCTTTGGGTCCTGCCGGGAGAGGGGGTCTGCCAAGGCTGGTACACTGCAATAAGTATACATTCTAAGTTATTGGGGATCAAGGTGTGGCAGAGGTTATTGGGTTTTGGGCTGCCCCCAGAGAGTACCCGGCATATTGTCACTGTGGACCACAGTTGAATCTTTTCCCAAAGCTGTCCAAGTTAATAGTCATTACTCCACAAGAAATTGTTAGCTATTATATTTGAACAGGAAAGTGCTCTGCATTGACTACCCACAGAAGTGCTGGGGCCGTAGACAGTCCCAGTAGATGTCCAGATACTGGTTGACTACAGTCATGCTCCACCGTGGTTATCCTAGAATCGGGATTAGATGATGACTGTGTAACGTGTCACCTTAACAGAGATGGACCAAGCCTGCCTCATGAATAAAACATTACCATTCAGAAAATGAGAAACTGGATATATTGGAAATAAACAAACAAAAATGCTAACCATTACATCACTAGGACCTCTCCCATTGCACTGCTACTTGGTGTTGAGGGTAGCGAGAGGGGTGGGCGGTAGCGTACCTCGGTTCACCGGTCCCAACCCGTGAGGGGCAGGGTGTGCATGTACTCTGACCAGACACATCTCAGTAATGATGCAACACCATACTTGAACCACCCGACAGGCAGTTAGCACGACTGGCAGCTAAGGCCAACACAAGTCAACTCACCAATGTACAGGAGCTTCATCAGAAGTACCTTCATCAGTTAAACAATGCATTGATCTTGGATCTAAATAAACCAATGACATCAGAAGCTCGATCTGAACTTTTTGATTGGAAGATGTACTCACAAGACTTTGGGGCTCTTTCTCCACTTCAGGGAGAGTTTGGAGTGGGGCCTCGTAACCGGTCCCAGTGGAGGGCCAAACACGGGTCTGCTGTCCAGCTCTACAGTGGTCACCCTGCAACAAGCATTAGTTAAGGACTGAGTGACATAGAACCTTAGCATGGGTGGACCAGGCCTCCCTCATGAACAAAGACATAAGTAATCAATGAGTAGTCTTTACCCATACTCATTGTCTTGTATTTATTGACTCTTGTTCACTGGTACTCACTGAGATATATCTAGAGAATTTGTACTCTCTGTCTGGGGGTCCTGCCAAGAGACCGGGTCCTGCCAAGAGACCGGGTCCTGCTGGGAGACCGGGGGATGTGACACTAGGTTGACAGAGGCAGACGGGCAGACCACCTGGAGGTTACTGCAGTATATTATCATGTAGAAAATTGGTCAATACCAAGGTACCTGCATCATAATATCTAGAAATTGGTTAGGATTTGGTGAGAATAACTTCTTTTAGGGTACTACCAACACAGTCACCTTTCTAGTGCAACAGAATATAACTGAAAAAATGGTATAAAAATTAACTTTGCATAGATCAAAGGGTGCTCTCCATCGTAACAGATGACTGTGTACAATAAAAATGAATCTACTCACACGACTGCCTCGGGGTCCTGCTGGGAGACAAGGTTCGCAGACCCCAGGGCGCCAGCGTCCGACGAGGGGACCGCCTGGGGTTCCTGGCTGGAGACGGTGTTCCCTGAGGGCGGGGTGCCAGAGGCAGGCAGGCAGACTGCCTGAGGAGCCTGCTGGGGGACCGGGTCCACCAAGGCTCGTACCCTACAATTGGTAAGCATTCTGATCAATTGGAGATCAAGGATCAGGCAGAGTTTACTGCACTATATAGTCATCTAGAATATTGGTCAATACCAAGGCTCCTGCATCATATCATTTAAAGGTTTGGTGACATTTGGGTGAAAATAATTTGCTTTGGGCTGTTACCAATGCAGCCCCTTCTCTATCGCGAGAAGCTATAACTGTAAACACAAAATAAATATCGACTTTGCATATTTCCAATGGTTGTCTCCATTGTGACATATGACGGTATACAGGAAACTTGATCTACTCACAGGACTGCCTGGGGTTTCTGCCTGGAGACAGGGTCTGCCGGGGCCAGGGTACAAGAGTTCAGCGTGTTGACCGCCCGGGGGTCCTGCAGGGTGACGGGGTGAGCTGAGGCCAGCGTGCCAGAGGTGGGGGAGGCGACCGTCTGGGGGTCCTGCCCGGAGACCGGGTGCTGTAACACCAGGGTGACAGGAGGGCAGACTGCCTGGAGGTCTTGCAGGGAGACCGTATCCACCAGGGCCAGGGTGCCCGAGTCCTGCCGGGAGACGCTGTCCTCAGAAGCTGATGTAGACATGTTCTCCACAGGCACCCTGCAATAGGTATACACAATATCAATTGAGATGGAATATTGCCATGTAGAATATCGGCATAATGTCTCACATAATTCACATGGGAGTGGTCTGATGGCCTTCTTTTTTACTCAGGCTCAACTACTCAAGACACTTTGTGGCTCAGCTGTGGAGATATTTGCAGCTCACACACAATTAAACGGTATCAATACCAAGGCATCATAACACTTAAAAAGATGTGACATTTTGGTGAAAAGAGTTAGTTTTAGGCAGCTGTGGTTTACAGGGACTGACACTGACAACCAAGTATTTTTGTCAACACAGCCAACACCATTTTCACGGTCTGAAGGGTAGCTTGGTTTGTATCGGATCACTGCAAAGAAGCTTAATCTATTCACTAACAATGCCTTACAAGAACATCATGATTTTCAAAAAGGCTGTAGAATCTACTACTCACAGAACTGCAGACAGGCAGAGGCGACGAAGAACGACTCTGCATGTCCTGGTCTTGAGCATCCACGTGGACGCAGGCAGAGCCACTGCCTTCCTGCCGTCGCACACCATGGGTTTCCTGCAAGACGTTTTCAATATGGTCAACTGGAGCCAGATACACCAGGAAGTACCTCGGCTAGCACCACTCGTCTAAATCACGTATCATGTAAAATATTATGAGAACCATGTCAGTTCTACATAACAACAATGTAATGCTGACGAGTGGTGCTAGCTGGGATAGCTGATAAGTTTTATATCCCAGCCACTACAATGTCATATTCTGGTTTTTGGACAGAAGTGGCACCTGTGTGCCGAGTCTACATAGTTACTTGTAAACCAATGCATTCAAGCCCCTCTAGACGTATTCTTGGATCTATAAACAACAGGTGGAAGCACACCATCATGTGGCTGATCAGGCTCAGGTTCTCTTTGGTAAAGCTTTAGATATTGTTGCATTGAGTAGATACCTATTACAAAGAAGTATTTGGGAAGTCTCCTTCACCAGAGAGACGTGCTGTGAATTTACTAATGCCAATTTACCTGTTGTTGCTTGGCATGGTGCTCCTGAGGAAGGTGGCCCAAGGTGCCTCGTCATCCTTCAGACCGTAGTCCCAGAAGATCTCCTTGCCCGCACGGATGGCCTCGTGGCAGTAAAATGCCATCCGCGGAGCTTCTCCCGGGTACACGCGCAGCAAGTGAGGGTAAGGTCGGACGTTGGCATCTCGGGCGTGGTTTATGAGCCTGCCCCAGGTGCCCATCGTTCGAGTGGCATCGATGGCCACCCAGGCACCGTCCCACCATGCATCCACGATATATGATCCTGGATCCTCAAGCTCGTATTCGATCTCCCTCCTGATTCTCTCGGTTCGGGTGATAAACTCCCCCTCATACTCTGCAATGAAGTCCCACGGTTCATAATCTCGCTGGGCGATCACGCACAGCCCCCTACTGCCGTCCTCCTCCACCCTGAAGCTGTCGCTGCGTTCTCTCTTGCGCCACTGCCGCAGTGCTCCAACCATCTTTTCCTCCGTCGTCCAAAACGGAAAGTCTTCCACCGTCAGTCCCTGTGATAAAGAATGTGGAAACACGGGTCATCGCCAATGTACATAAAGTTACCAAACTGGCATGAGGAGCAGGCTTATTTCCAGAATGCACTCGAATACAAACGGTTGCTTCTTCATTTTCTAGTGTACACCAAATCCTTATACACTGACAAAAGTCAGCTTGGAATAATTCACTGCTACGTACGACTCACCATTTGACCCTTACAGTAAACACATCAAAGCATTGTTACAATGAGGTTAGATTTATTTTTTAATGTTTGGTTCATGCATTTCTCGTTCCCCACATAGTAGCACACTAAACTTTAGCTATACAGAAGAGACGGGCCGTTTCTTCAGTTGATTTTCATTTTAAAAGAGTACAGGCATTTAACATCTGACCTAACTAAAAGAGAGTAAACAGTGACTTACCTCCTGCATCAGGGACATTCTCTGGCGCCTGGTGTGGTACATCTTTTGAACCTGGAGTGACAGAAGACCCAACAAGATTACATCAACCCTGATGGAGGCGGCTGTAGGTAAAAACTGTGAGAGGTGGCTTGACCAAGGACAGAACTCACAACCCCAGAGGCCGTGCGACAACTGGTCATATTGGGGTCTACTTTTAGACTACTTTTGAATTTATTGATCATTATCGTTATTATTATTCATGAGGGACCTTTAGCAAACCTGACCATTAAAGGGCCCAATCATCATCAAATTGCACAAAACCACTAGCATTTTGCTGAGGTTGGGCAGTGAATACAAGCAAGGGCCTCAGTAGATGGACTCGGACGTGACAGGTTTTCAAGACAGTGGAGCTTTACTAATTCTTCCTTGTTCAGTTGTTAAAGGTCGGAGTTCCCCTCTCGGTGCTGGTGGCATTTCTACATATCTATTTGAAGGTAACTGTATGTTTGGTATCATACTTGTCAATCATATTCCAATCCAGTAACGGTAATTTGGTTTTAATTGAAATCAGCCCATGGATTTGTCTACCCTCTCCTGTGCACTGTAAGCCACTATGAGAGTGTCCCATGAATGTAGCATAACCACAGAGAAATTCAAAACATGTCTTCATATCATCATGATTTCTTTTTGTATTGAAGCGCCATGTCATTAGAAAGCTACTTAATTTTGTATATATCATATCTTAATCCTACATGATTTATGATTAATCATCAGGAAAAAGGCCCATCGATTGGAAGGCACTCCCATTGGAATAGGACCGTTGCATGGACCCCCTAGCTAGACAAAAGGTGTGACTGCCACTCAGCCAGGCAGAGTGTTCACAGCTTTCTTCTCCCGGGGTGCACCCTCATGGGCTCCGTGAACGGGGCTGCCAATACAAAGTGGCAGCCCTGGCTACATGTTAGAAACATTGATGTCATTTCTTTCCTTGGGCATCTTGTGACTTTGCAATATATGTGTGTGTATATGTTTTGTATTAGCAGGAAAAATTATTCATATGTAACTTGATTTTCCGGCCTATTAGGTATAAGTTTGTGAACATCCACCCCTATTTTTAGGGGCTTGTTTGGACTGTGTGTATTAGGTGGCAGTCTGACAAAGTCATGACAATCCCCCCTCCACAATACTTGATCTTCTAGTATTCAATCCATAGTTTTGGACATAAATCCGTTTATATGTAATATATTTGCAGGCAACATTACACCACAGTCACTTAATTTTTCAACATTTGAGGTATAATTTAGTGACGCCCAAGCTCTCTTTTTACGCACTACCCCCGTACCTGGGGCCGTCGGGGTGGGGCGGGGGGCACGCCTGTGGTCAGGAGTTCCCCAGCTCAACTCCCAGGCAGAGCGGGATGCATGGGTGTAGGAGGACGCAGGGGGAATATTCTAAACACTGGATCGAATTATAAAGTGCTCATCTCTGGTTAGCAGCATCGGATTTTAGAGTGGAACCTACCAAACTGTAGCTAAACATTTTCTCTGGTTCATTAAATGATTCCAGCAGACATATGACGTCAGGCATTCCCCTCAGCCCTCAGATAATGTAGGCAGAATCCTAGTGGTAGGGGAAAACACGGCCCATGCATGCGTGAGTAAACAGTAGGCACACCCATCCAACTGATAAGGGTGGGCAATTGGTGAGGCTAATGAATGTCTTCTACACGATCCGAACCTCAGATGGTGAATGTATCAACACAAATGCATTCACCAAAACCCTAGCATACACATGTTGGGAAGGGAAAGCAGATATAGGTGCTGGGTTTTTTGGGGTTAGAAATCAATAGGTGCCGGGCCTTGAACAGGTGCCGGGAGTTTCCAATAATGACTACAAATGTTTTAATGTGTTACTTATTGCATAGTATATCCTGTGGTAGTGGCCTGGGGTAGGGGTGGTGTGTGCTTTAGAATATACCATCTTTAATCAATTAGTGTGCCTCCTACACACCAGTTGTTTTAAACAATGATTACGTACATGCAAGTTGGCTTTACTTTTTCAGCAAGCCAGGTTAGCTCAGTCTGTAGGGCCTAGCACTGTAGATCTGAAGGTGGATAGGTCGAATCCCTAATGAGCTATGTTGGGAACAATAGGGACCTTTAGCAAACTTGAAATAGTCCATTAGACCCAGATGTAGCCTACAATTTTGCCATTGCTACATCAGCGTTTAAGGAACTGCATCGGGTTTGCTAAAGGTCCCTATTTGTATCAGAGAGAGAGAGGTTGCAGAATGAAACTCTATCAAGCTAAGCATCAACCATTCAGCAAGCGCCGGTTAGCAGGTTCCGTTCCCGGTCAGGACAAGCATATGCAAGATTGTAAGTAGTCAAAAGGAATGTATGTGGATATTTTTGTAATAATATTCAGATAAATCTAAAGACATGTTCACTAGAATTATTCAGGTCTACTACTATGGGATTCAAACCCATGCACCCCTCTTTACCAGAACCCAGGTTATTCCCGGGACTGACCCCAGTTCAACCTGTGTTATTCAGGGGGAATTCATGGGAATTTGTTTCCAGGGAGGGCCTAAACAAGGGGGAAAGGGAGGGTATACAATCAGGCAGAAGGACAGGGGTTAAATGAGGGAAAAAAGGGCGGTTATGCAGTCGGGCAGAAGGACAGGGGCTAAACGAGGGAGAAGAATGAAGGTATACAGTCGGGCAGAAGGACAGGGGCTAAATGAGGGAGAAGATGGAGGGTATACAGTGGGGCAGAAGGAGGGCTAAACGAGGGAGAAGAATGAGGGTGTACAGCCGGGCAGAAGGACAGGGGCTAAACGAGGGAGAAGAATGAGGGTATACAGCCGGGCAGAAGGACAGGGGCTAAACGAGGGACAGGAGGGCGGGTATACAGTCAGGCAGAAGGACAGGGGCTAAACGAGGGAGAAGAATGAGGGTATACAGCCGGGCAGAAGGACGGGCTATACAAGGGAGAAGATGGAGGGTATACAGTGGGGCAGAATTACGGGCTAGACGAGGGAGAAGAGGGAGGGTATACAGTCGGGCAGAAGGACGGGCTAAACGAGTGAGAAGAGGGAGGGTATACAGTGGGCCAGAAGGACGGGCTAAACCAGGGAGAAGAATGAGGGTATACACCCAGGCAGAAGGACAGGGACCAAACAAGGGAGAAGAGGGAGGGTATACAAGCGGGCAGAAGGACAGGGGCTAAACGAGGGAGAAGAATGAGGGTATACAGCCGGGCAGAAGGACAGGTGCTAAACGAGGGAGAAGAATGAGGGTATACAGCCGGGCAGAAGGACAGGGGCCAAAAGAGGGAGAAGAGGGAGGGTATGCAGTGGGACAGAATGACGGGCTATACGAGGGAGAAGATGGACGGTATACAATGGGGCAGAAGGACGGGCTTAACGAGGGAGAAGAATGAGGGTATACAATGGGGCAGAAGGGCGGGCTTAACGAGGGAGAAGAGGGAGGGTATACAGCCGGGCAGAAGGACAGGCTAAACAAGGGAGAAGAAGGAGGGTATACAGCGGGGCAGATGGACGGGCTAAACGAGGGAGAAGAATGAGGGTATACAGCCGGGAGAAGGACAGGGGCCAAACGAGGGAGAAGAGGGCGGGTATGCAGTTTGGCAGAAGGACGGGCTATACGAGGGAGAAGAATGAGGGTATACAGCCGGGCAGAAGGACAGAAACCAAACAAGGGAGAAGAGGGAGGGTATACAAGCGGGCAGAAGGACAGGGGCTCAACGAGGGAGAAGAATGAGGGTATACAGCCGGGCAGAAGGACAGGTGCTAAACGAGGGAGAAGAATGAGGGTATACAGCCGGGCAGAAGGACAGGGGCCAAAAGAGGGAGAAGAGGGAGGGTATGCAGTGGGACAGAATGACGGGCTATACGAGGGAGAAGATGGACGGTATACAATGGGGCAGAAGGACGGGCTTGACGAGGGAGAAGAGGGAGGGTATACAGCCGGGCAGAAGGACAGGCTAAACGAGGGAGAAGAAGGAGGGTATACAGCGGGGCAGATGGACGGGCTTAACGAGGGAGAAGAATGAGGGTATACAGCCGGGCAGAAGGACAGGGGCCAAACGAGGGAGAAGAGGGAGGGTATACAGTCAGGCAGAAGGACGGGCTATACGAGGGAGAAGAATGAGGGTATACAGCCGGGCAGAAGGACAGGGGCCAAACGAGGGAGAAGAGGGAGGGTATACAGCGAGGCAGTCCAGTAGGGACTGCATGAGGGAGAGATCGGAGGGTATACAGTGACACCCTCCCCCCAACTGCTAAATCAAAACCCTATGATTAATCGCCTAGAAGCACTCGGTCACACAATTTTGGCCTGATTGGCAACATTCATAGTAAAGAAAAAAGTAGTCAGCGTGACAAATTGCACTTTAAGGAGTGCTCATTTTTTAATTTCAGGACGGGTGTTGAAATCTCTCGGAGAGGTGCGAACATTTTTTACGCACTCCCTTTGATCCATACCGTAAAACCTTGCGTATAAGCCTAACTCACGTCTAAGCCACACCCCGACTTTATGCCGATGCTATAAGCCACACAGGGGTTCTGAATAAGTCCTAAGAAAAACTCGTGTATAAGAGGCACCCCCCACCTTAAGCCCAAGTCAATGAGGTAAACACAGGGTGAGGGTCCTCCTGATGGCCCTGTGGGGCCTCCTGTGGTCATTTAAAAGCAGATTTTATGAATAATTCTTAGGAAAAACTTGCCTATAAGCCGCACCACGAGTTTAGGCATATTCCATAAGCTGCACTAGCGATCGAGGTTTTACGGTAGTAACTCTCGGACTCTACTTTGCTAAGAATTTCTCAGGCCCCACACAGAATATTTTAAGCCCCCCCCCCCCCAAGGAGGGGTCGAAAATGTCCCCCCCCCCTGCAACTAATAAATGAACACTCTCACATGGAGTCAACAGGGGCGGCGGGGGATTTTCCAGAGAGCTGGTCGCAATTTTAGTGACGCGACCCCTTTGAGCTATAGTAACGCGTGGGCTTTTTCGGTAAAAGATTTTTTGGTCCCTCCCTTCCTCAAGAGGGGTCCATATTTATTTGCCCCCCCCCCCCTCTTTCAAGGGATCAAAAAATGCCCCCCCCCCCCCCTCCTTGACCACTCCTTTAAAAAGAAAAAATATATAGCAGCCTGCTTGACACTGGTCTGATTCAGAGCAATGCACATCAATGACAACACCAACAACAGTCCACACAACATTGACCCCCTCCTCCCCCCCCCCCCCGTCCTCCCTTCCCCAATATGTAGACACAATCTAGACAGAGTGACATCAACTACAATAGGACAGAGCTCACCTTGGTTGGGGGTCTACTTGGATCTTGTGGACTGCCTTGAGATCTAGTGGATGTCTAGTAGAGAGGGTGTGGCCTTGGTGGGAGATGTCAACATTCATATTTCCCACCAAATCAGTCTGCAGCAAAGGGACCCATGGAAAAAATGAATTAAAAATAAATTCAAGGAAATTAAATCCACCCCTCCCATCACCAGGGTCGTTCATTCTCTGGCCATTTATTGTGTTCTGACCAAAATTAGAATATTTATATAGAAACCTTACTCAAAAGTGACTTGTCACAATTACAACCAACCAGGGAAAAGGATTGTCTCGAGTGAGGGATCTCGAGGTATAGAACAGAGCAGACGACGCACCCCTTACCAACACTGACACCCAAACCCCCTTCTCAAACACCTCCCTAATTTTAAGACTGCCCTCAAATCTCCCCTTCTTCCTATCTCAATTCATTTTTATCCCCATCTCTCTCCCGGTCCATTCACCATATTTTACTGCTCTGGGCCAATCACAGGTCAGAGCCTCCATGGACTGCAGACCCACACTCTCCAAGCACCACCTCCCCTAACTCTCCCCCAACAGTAGCTCCCAACCTCTACCAGGAGAGTGGAGGGGCACAAGGGGATTCCCCCCAGATCAGCTGATCAGTCTAGTTTCCATCCCTCCAAAACAACAACACATTTCTCTGTGACTCCAGGCTTCAAACACCAGCTTTGCCACACCTCCCCTCCACTCCCACCTTTCAGGTAAGTCACAAGGGTTGCCCTACAACCCCTGGAGTCTAGCTGGATATTGATGGGCCTTTTTTATGCTGCATTTCTCCTCATTTTCCGAATTTCCGAGTCCGCGATTTCCGCTGTCGCCCGCTCTGACGACTTTACTAAGGCTCTGGGACACTGTTGAAGCATCAGGCTGTCTCCCCCATGCATTTACCTATCTCTGGAATCTCAAAATTCGAAAATCGCCCTGTAAACACTAGAGAAAAACCTGTTTTTGTCAGACCTGTCAGAGATCCACTTGTTGACAAGAGAGCTTGGCTTTGCTGTTGGTGTTTGTCAAGTGACTCACTTTTTACAGCAGGGGGGGGGGGGGGCATAAATTATTTGACCCTTTGAATAGGGGGGGGGGGTGAAGAAATGTAGAAACTGAGACAACCTATTTTTTATTCCACCAATCATAGCAAGATATATTTAAAGGCAGATTTCATAATTTAAGTTGAGAATACATTAATTGCCAGTGAGGTTCAATAGATCCAAACAACCTAGGGGAGTTTACATTTATTACAGGGAGGTGGGTGGTGAAAGAGGGGTTGAGATTTTTTATAACAACCCCCCCTCCCCCCCTCAAGAGGGGTCGAGATTTTTTATGCCCCCCCCCGTGTCTAATAAATGAGCACTCACTAACTTCATCATGGTATTGTCTTCCAGAGGGACCACTGGAAACTATGCAACAGCAGGTTAGTTCCTTGATATGTTTTTCTTGAATATTATTAAAATATTTGTATTTCAAACTAATTGAGTAGGCTTGTGTATAAAATGTAGAGCTTGAACTAATATTTTCGTTGGACTGGTCTATTTGGCGTTCCCCCTCCCCCATTCACCGAGGCCAGTGAAAAATCTCAGGCCACCCCCTATGAACTACAGTAGCATGTCTGCTTTTGCACTTAAAAGGGGCTTAGATTTTCTGCCACCCCAATCCCCCCTGTAACTAACAATTGGAAACTCCCTATCAAGCATTGCTGATGCCAATTCTTTTCAGAATCATGTGGCACAGTGGTGCACCACCAAGCTGGCGGGAATCTATGCTCGGTGTGTTGCACAAGGGGGATGCCTTATATGGGCAGGGGCCAAAACAGGGAACTATGGCCGGATTAGGTGTGCTCTTCCCCTCCAACTCTCTAAATTGCATTACACGCACAGACTAGTGTACCAGCTGTATGTGGGAGACTTACAACCAATCCCACACGGTTTGGATGTCTCCCATTTCTGTGGCAAGACCCTTTGTGCCAACCCCGAGCACCTTGTCCTGGAAAATCATGCCATTAATTGTGAGAGAGTCCACTGCAAAAACCAACGCCGCTGCACTGGCGATCATCAACCCCACTGTATCTTATAAAGGTGACACATGAAAAGACTTTAAATTGACAGTTGTTTCCATCAACAGATAAGAATGCTGCATGTATGCTAGTATTTAGAATGTTCTGCATGCCTGAACTAACGAGAATGTGTTTTATTCAAGTTGAATGTGATCATTGTGCTGCTGTTTATTTCATGTTTAATTCAAGGGACATTTGAACCAATTGAAGACAAGAGCTTACCGCCTTGCTACTCACCTTTCAGTTTGCCGACCAGACACCCCTCTACGGCCTCATCCTCCTTGGCGTGTCCATCATGGCGTCAATACCGTTCTCCTCGACTTCCACATCCAGACTTTGGTAGTAGCTGATCTGCTCTTAGTTTTCGTGTGATGTTCAATTTTCAGTACATAATAACCACAATTTGGATAAATATGCATGACAGGGCCAAGACTAAAAATGGCTTCAACTTTCAAAGATTTGATCTATAGAGAAACTGATTGAGTTCACGGTGACATTGGAATAGCATGATGACCAACTGTGTAAGGTTCTCTCCATTCAAGTGTACAATACTTTGGTTACTGCTCTAACTTTCATGCTGTGTTGAAGTCATGTGTTGTAAACCATTGTTACTACTTTCAGGGGATCTTGTCTTGATGTGTGTTGGTCGGTTGTCAGGTGCTAGTATAACGCTGAACAGTGAGGCAGCAGCGTTGTTTGGTAAGTTGTACACTTTTAACGTAAAATATCAATAGCTGGGTACACAACAGTCTAAGGATCTGTGACTAACTTCTCCTCTGATGACACAAGTTACTCTGCTAGATGTTATTTACTTTTTCTACAAATTAAACATGCAATTCTGTCGTGTATTATTGTAAATTTGGAGGCCTGATTAACCCCTTGTATTCATACAAAACTAGCAAATATATTACTCTTTTATGTTTTATGCCCTGTGTCGCCATAATGCATAAATACTGCTCAGGTGAGCAACTCGCCAGGGCTGCATTCATGCATCGTGCTATGCCTGCTGGGTTGATGCACTCATGATTGCTTCATCAGCTCATTACCTAATTATGCTTTTCAGTTTGTGGTTGCTGTACCAGACGTTGAGGCACCGTGGTCTTGGAGAAGGGAGCCAGGTTTGACACAGGCGGCTACGTGCTGGAGGTGGTCATCGGGACTGATGTGTGGCTACAGAAGCTGGCCGTACTGAAAGGGTAGACCTACCTGTGTCGTCCTCGCGCTGCAGATAGTTCACTCTGTACCACTTCAACTTACACTAGTCTGGAATGCTTACATGCTACACTAGGTTGCTAACCGATACACACAATATGTGACTGCCTTATTCAATGGTCTGTAATTACCAGTCTTAGATGTGATGTAAGATCAGTCAATTAACTTTTTGTTTTTGTTCATGGAAATGAATACTTGATTACCAATATTTATTAGCTGCCTTCATGACTGTTTTAATGCCAGGTTTGTTAATTCATTACTATGTTTGCCTGTTTTGTGGTGTTCGTATATTCCTAGTAGTGTTCAGGTTTTATGTAAATGAAAGGTAGACTTAAAGTGTGTGTGCCATCCTCAGTTGTGTACCATCCTCTTCTTCTTCCTACTTCCGTTTCACTCATGAATACCAAAACTGTTGTTACTGGATTTGATTGTGTGTCAACATTCAACCGCTTAACCCTTTAAGGACGGATGTCACCAAAATCTAACATTTGCCGTCATGATGCACCAATGCAGCCCCGGAGAGTAACCCGCCGGTGTTGCATTTGTGCATCATGTCGGCCCTTTGGGAGTGTCTCTACTCTGTAGGGTCAGCATGATGCTTGAATGCAGCCCTGGTGAGCTACTCGCAAGGGCTGCATTCATGCATCATGACGACCAAGGACATGATGCATTAAGGCATCATGCCATCCTTAAAGAGTTGTATATAACTCAGGAGCGTTGTAGGCAGCTCTGGCTACCCTGGAAACCTTGAACTATAAATTGCTGTGATAGAATACAATAACGGTCTGTGTGTAATCTACCAAACACCATGTAAATATTTATGTTCTCATCTTCTGACTGTTTCATAAAGGTTTTGTGTCGTAATCAGTTCTCTTTTATTTAATCTCTATGTACGGCCATGGTATTGTTGAAAGAAAAAGTATTAAAATCATTAGCTGAATTCTTGACCTGTTAGCCCTTTAAGTGCCACCTAGTGCATTAATGCATCACTCACCAGGGCTGCATTCAAGGATCATGCTGACCCTACAGGGTTGATACCCTCCCAAAAGGTCAGCATGGTGCAGCTATGTAACACCAGCGAGTTACTCGCTGGGGCTGTATTGGTGCATCATGACGGGAAATGCAGACTATTAGCAACATGCGTCTTTAAAGGGTTAGACATCAATAAAAGGTTGGCAGAACCATGTCACCATGTCACATGTTTCACATGGCCGACCTGATTGTAGTTTTTGACGAGCCACTTTTGTACCCCTTCTCTGAACATCATAGAGGCTTAAACTTTCTTTGAGGAGCCGTAGAGGAAATGTGGGGGTTCTCCAGCCGCTCATGCCCTCCATTTTAGATAAAACTTTGATTTAGTGCCGTCCGGTAGGGCACTGCCTGGTTACTTGCCGCAGGTAGAACACAAATGACGTCACACTAGTACGTCATCGGCCGTCATTTTGATGTTAGTTTGAATTAAATGGAGTTATGGCAGAGACATGTTGCTGTATTCAAACCTGTTACAACGAGTCATCATCTATGCCCCAGATGCCATGTAATGTTTAATCTAGAGCGGACTGATTGTATCAAACACATGGAACATTCTGGAAAACTACTGGTGGGAACCTTTAGGAACTCAAACCCCACCTGGTGGACATTCTCAGAATCTTCAGACTGCCTGCTGCCTCCCCCTGGTGTGTGTTAGTATAGGACACCTTTTTTAGAACATTTCATTAGGCTTCCCCAAGAGAGCATCGAACCCTTGAAGTAGTATATAGGAAAACACTTAATTGTTTATATATTGACTGTTTTTGGACAATTTGACCCATTTTTTTCTAGTCAAATTCTTTATAATGAACTTTGGTCCAATTTATTGGGCCCTGTTATCGCAAACCCGGAGTAAGAGACTAGCGATATTGAGCATCCCTGAGACAAAAAGATAGCTGGAAAAAAAACTATCTCTATAAATATCCATCTTTGGCAGTTTTTTTTTTTTTGTTATTTGGGAATGATTTTCATCAACAAAAACAGAACTACCATTGTATTTATTTATTATGAGCATCACTTTATTGACAAAAGGCAGTTTTGGCACGAAGACATTATTGGCAGTATTTTGATTCACTTGACGTATGGCAGTAGGCAAAGAGTTCCATGTTACGTAAAGTTGTCCTTGTGAGAGGGTCATTCAATTATTTCTGAGAAGCGCTCTGGTTGAATAGAGATAACATAAATGTTGAATGCAAGATATCAAAGTCTTTTAATTGGAAATAATTAATGGCACAAGCTGCATCTCCAATTTGCCGGTATCTCTGAAGCTCGAAACTGTTGTAAGTGAAGTCAGTATTGTATTTATTATAAGTTTGTTATAAGTTAAAACCATCTGTGGACCCCACAAAGGCTCCGCTACAACATGATTGTAAGGCGTACACACTAACAAAATCTATCAACGGTTTAAGTTGTTGATAAACGCCAAAATAATGTAACTAACGCTGCTTTATACATAACATCCTCTCATACCTTAAAACTTTATACACTTATAAAGAACACTATATCTAAAGACATATAAACATGGTCTGACTTGTTCACCAACACTAAGCTGATTTTCCCCCTTTTTTCCTCGTTTTATTTTGCGGAAGAAAAATACCAGTCACATTTCGGAGATGGAAAATACAGATAATTTGATATCATTAATATTTTAGCCAATGTGCTACACAGTATATATACGTCTCTACGTTGACACTTTCTACATGAACAGAGCGGTCTCTCATACACCTCACACCGGGCACACATATCTCACATATACTACACAGCGCTCTGTCACCTACACATATTTACAAGTATCTACATTACAAAAGATTGTTAAAATCTAACAAAGCGGTAATTATACAGCGTGCGATATTGTACAAGCAGAGATTCCACACAGTCGTCAACAAGATGTAGGAAACCTCACAATTTTGGTAAATTTTCTGTAGGAAATTAACATATTTCAATACAGAAAAATCCTGCCAAAAAGTAGGGATTCCCACAAGTAGGAAAATTTGTATCTCTGTACAAGCTGGAGAATGGCAGTGCTTACCACTCCACATAATAATACAGGTAATGCCCGTGGAGGCAGTTATTGCGTATACATGTGTGAATGACAGTATGTGTTCGTCATCATCTCAGCGCAAATAGGTCATAACTTAGTCTGCAGTCCTTCACGCCTATACGGCACTAGCACATTACGCTATGGGGGCAACCATCTTGACTCAGAGCAATGCATTGTGGTTAGGCCGCGACTCCGGAGCAGTGCATTGTGGGTGCATTTCTTATCAGTCCCTTTGTTCCAGGTGTGAGCGGAGGGAATTGGCTTGATAAGGAGATGGGGGTGTAGCCCCAAACTACCTGAGGTACCAGGATATGCTAGTCCCCTATAGTCTCAACATGTTTGCACTGAGGTGATCAATCTACATACATTTAATATGGCACAGTGAAATGCTGCAAGAGAACTTTGTGTTAATTCCAAGCTGGGTATGTATGTATGCATCAACAGTTGTAGTCTTGTGAAAAGTTATAAATGTGTAGCTTTGTGTATTGTAATATGTACATAATTGAAATTCATAACTAAAATACAGTTTTTTCAATGAAAACACTATACTTTCTCAAGCTGATGTCCATTTTCTTACACATTATTCTACTATTCTGACTATACATGTAGGCATTGATAAGTCTGTAACACAATATAAAGCAATTGAATGCTGCATTAAAACCCAGTTAAACGGCGCAAAAATAGCGGCGGCATTCTAAATATGGGCCAATTATATTATATCAACTTCTAGTAACAAGATTTATATCTAACAGATCATACTCTTACATTAAGTACTATCTCTATGTGGTACTTCATTAACACCCATGTGTCTCTACAAGAAGATAACACACACTCCTTACACACTGTGGCACTGGTTAAAGGTCACCGCAGAACATTTGACATGTACATTTATCATAGAAAGCATTTTTTTGTTCTCACACATATATTATATTACAAGTCACTATAATATGATATCAGTCCTTAGCTGTAGCAAGTTGTTATGGATCAACTGCTTCTTTCATGATGAATACGGCCTATAAAGGTTAAAGTAACGGGAGAGCCGTTCCCCAGAGGGCCGTGAAATAACCCTAGCTCGTATTGCACGCTGTGGCCGTATTTCACGCTCCTAAGGGATTTGGGGGGTTGCTATGGGGTCGCTACGCTGTCGAGGGTCACGTGACCTGCTCGGAATTCAAAATGGCTGCAACTCAGAAGTAAACAAACACCGCAGAAGTGATCAAACATGGGCTACATTTCTATTTTAGATCGAAATACCATGAAATAAACAGCCTGCGTGCAATACGGCCCAAGAACCACTCGTGAAATAACCACTGACTCAGTCACTTTAGCGTGCAGCTCTGTCTATATATTTCTAATACAAAGTATCTAATACTTTCAACCAGACTACTTTGTAAGCAACGTATGACGCCCGGCTACTTCTTGGTGGCTATCTGCAGTGCCGTCATGACAAACCTCGTGTATAACACGGGACTACTTCTTGGGGGCTATCTGCAGTGCCGTCATGACAAACCTCGTGTATAACACGGGACTACTTCTTGGGGGCTATCTGCAGTGCCGTCATGACAAACCTTGTGTATAACACGGGACTACTTCTTGGGGGCTATCTGCAGGGCCGTCATGACAAACCTTGTCGCCTGTAGCGGGGTCTCCATCTGCCTCACGCTCTGTCTCCGTAGCAACCACTCGGGCTCGATACGCGGCAGAGTGGGTCGGGTCGGTGCCAAGCCAAGGAACGAGTTCCCGAAGAGACTGCTGGCAGCGGCCATCTTTGTTTTGACGAGGTTGCGCTCTTCCTCCATCTTGTATTTGCGGAGTGTGAGGGCATGGATGCCTCGCACCTGGTCTATCAGTTGTGGTACCGCCAGCACCTCCTGAAAGAAAACAACACATGACGTTATTTTTTCATTTTAAAATTGATTTTTTTAAAATTGTTTTTCTCATTATTTTCTGTATGCACCCCAGGGTTCAAATCGTATGATTTTTCAGTCAAAAATGACTACTGTGAATTCTTGCATATCATCCACACCTAGACTTTGAGAATATTGTAATAACCCACAATGGAGGTTTAGTGTTCATATAGCACAGAGTAATACGCAAGAGATTACCGAAATAAACTTGACATCAATGCCTTCAGTACGGCAATATGTGCTGTTGGACTGCCTACAGGGGTGGGGGGGGGGGGGGGTGTAAAATTTTTCAACCCTTTAACCGATGTAAGAGATTTTGTTAAAAATCACTCCCTTAGCGCTGAATAACGTATGACAGAAGTGACTTACGAGTCGTCTGTGTTCTGGGTAGGAGAGGAGACCCAGTAGGGTGCAGGCCTTGTTGAAGATGACGCCCTTCTCCCGGTAGATGGTGAGTAGTCTCATCAAGGTGGGGATGGAGCCCTCCGCCTCGTACACAGTGGACGACGTCTTCTCATACTGCAACACAACACACACACTGGTTAACAATGGGAGTTTTACATGATATTTCAATAACCCTTTAAGGCCACTTAAAATGGATTTATAATATCAGCTTTATCATCCTTTCAAAAGGGCCGCATGGGCGCTTTTTTTCATCTTTTGAGAAGAAAACAACACCAAAAATGGCTGCATCTAAAAAAGTCATCTGAAGACAAGTTGCAAAATGATGAACATCTCAGCTGATAATAGGGGTAGAAACGTAAGTTTGTTGTGGACGTGGCGTTCGTTCCTCCCAACACTACATACCAATCTGACCGAGGTAAGTTTGAAATTCCCTCTCTGTGCCTGGTGCTGGTCATGTGACCCAATCTGAGTGATTTCATTGGCTGCCAGAAAGCTGGTCTAGCATTTCAGGTTTGTGTTTGACTTTATTTCACCATTTTATTTATTTATATTTTAATAAAGGTTTGAGTTTGCTTAGGAAACTCTTAGATAAATAGAGTTACTCTATTTATTTTTCATAAATTTGGAATAGGTGTAGGTCCAGGGGTAGAAACGTAATTTAAAAGGCATTTTGGATTGTATCTCCAATTACAGATCATCAATTTTCTAGACAAATAAGAAAAAGGCCCTCCCGCACCTCCAGAAAAAAGACAAAATAAAATAAAAAGCGCCCTCCCAACCCCTTTTTTCTTAGAAGTATCTGCAGAGCTGATAATTGACTTTAAGCGGCCTTAAGGTGAACCTTGTCGTCATGATGCAACAATGCAGCCCCGGCGAGTAACTCTCCTGTGCTGCATTGGTGCATCATGCCAACCCTTCGGAATTGTACCAACCCCGTAGGATCGACATGATGCTTGAATGCAGCCCTGGCGAGTTACTAGCAGGGCTGCATTCATGCATCATGACAACAAAGGGCATGATGCATTCAAGGGCATGATGCATTCATGCATTCACTGTGCATTATGCTGTCTTCAAAGGGTTTAATTTATAAAAGACAAACCGTATGGAATGGATCCCTAAAGAGTCTAAGAACACCCCCTCTATCATTGTCAAAATATTTTCTCAGTAGATCTGTACCCTCTTAGAAAAAAAGCCTCCCGCCCTCATCCTCCCCCCCCAAAAAAAAAAGTGTCCGCAAAGCTGATAATCGTTTTTAAATTGTCTTATAATTTGTGCTAAATAAAATCTTTAAATAATATAAGAGGTTGCTGGTTACCTTGGTGAGGTTGAGTAGGATGTCTATGGAGAATGTGATGATGTCCATGTGAGGCACCGACCGGTTACAGCTCCGTATCAACGCAAACAGAACCCCAGCCGCGTTACTGGCTGCCATCTGCTCACAACACACCGACGACCACCGCGTAGCCGGCTCTGTGGGAAATACAGGCAGGGTTAGCTTATAGATCTAAAAGCAGGATAAAGGTCTTGTCTAGAAAATGCGAGGACCACACGTCTATAGGACAAGCTGATGTAAACCAAGTCATGAAGTGTTATCATGTCATCTATGACAATTCATGTAAAAAAAGCCAATTTTTTAAAAAATTTTATTAGAATGTTTTTTGTCAATGGATTTTGCCGGTGGAAAGGTGGAGCGAGCGACAATCTTTTTTTTTTTTCACCCAGCCTCGAACAAAAAGTTCTTAGTGGACCCCCAACATGAAAAGTTATTGGTTGATCTGGGGTAATTACTGGAAGAAAAATGTGAAAAAGCAAAAAAAAAATCTCAATTTTGAAAAAAAAAAGGGGGCAAGCGAAATCCATTGACAATTTTTTTTTAAAAAAAAAAGAAATACCATTTCCGAAAATAAGGTGCGCGAAATCCATTGACCAACTTTCTTTTTTGGTCTGGCCTTTAGAGGTGAAGCAGGCTACAAATTCTGTGTCCTAATTCTGTGTGTAATCTTTAGCCCTGATTTCAAAATCTGATGGCCTCGGGCGACCTCAAATATCTAATGCCGTTCTTCAAATTTCAGCAAATTTAAGAAACATTTGTCATGATGATCAGGATTCCCACAAACTCTGCGTGATGCATGTAACTGGCCAGTGCTGCATTGGTGTATCGTGCCAGCCCTTCGGGAATTGTTTTACTTTTTCTGGAGGTGCGGGAGGGCCTTTTTTTCCCCCTAGAACATTGATGGTCTGCATGTAGAAATAAGGTCTAATATGCCTTCTAAATTACATTTCTACTCCAATTAACAGCTGAGATATTGATAATATTTCATTTGTATTGCTAGGGTTTTCCTCCATGCGCTATTTTTGGTCATTTTTTTTCTAAAAGGGTGAAAAAAAACCACCACTGATCCTTTTGAAAGGATGCGGACGCTGTCTGCAAAGCTGATAATCAATTTTAAGTGGCCTAACAAAGTGATTATTTCTCACCGAGCATCATGAGAGCCTCCATGATGGTCGACAGCTGTTTGCAGCGTAACAGGAAGTCCAGGGCCCCACACGTCATGTGACCCAGTTTCTTCTCGGCCGTCACGTTGGCGTTCGCGGCCTCAACTCGGCGTCGTGCTGCTCGTACCTTACTGCTCTTACCGTCACGACGCACCCGGTAACCGCGCCACAACGCCTGTAATGTCACAATGTGTCAATTAGTTAGTGTCACGACGCACCCGGTAACCACGCCACAACGCCTGTAATGTCACAATGTGTTAATTAGTTTGTCATGACGCACCCAGTAACCACGCCACAACGCCTGTAATGTCACAATGTGTTAATTAGTTTGTGTCACGACGCACCCGGTAACCACGCCACAGCGCCTGTAATGTCACAATGTGTTAATTAGTTTGTCATGACGCACCCGGTAACCACGCCACATCGCCTGTAATGTCACAATGTGTTAATTAGTTAGTGTCACGACGCACCCGGTAACCACGCCACAACGCCTGTAATGTCACAATGTGTCAATTAGTTTGTGTCACGACGCACCCGGTAACCAAGCCACATCGCCTGCAATGTCACAATGTGTTAATTAGTTTGTGTCACGATGCACCAAGTACCCACGCCTCAAAGCCTTCAATAGTTTGGAGATATGGTATCTAAAAGGTTCTTTAAAAAGTCATTGACAAAGGTCCACGGGTTTGTGGCTAAATACCTCAGTCAATAGTTCCTGTGTCTATTCTTATTTTTTTTAACTTTTCAATTCAAATGAGATAAATAGTCTTTTCTATGCGGTGCAAATGTAAACCAAACTGCATGCGTCACCTTTTCCCCTTTGATCCCCCACCTTTCTACCATCTATGTCAGTTGCAAGGTGGCAGTAAGCGAAATTGAAGGCCTTGTGCATAAAATGGAATCCTGTTTTACAAATAGTCTACCACTAAGACTGCTGCGAGAGTGGTGCCTTTAATGGAGACTTAAATGGCAAAAATAAAAGGAGAAAAAAGTGTCAGTCAGCCTACCTGTATGCGTCTTACGCCCCGTAGTACCCTCTGCATGCGTCTGCGTGCTAGCCAGTTCCTGACGTAGGTCTGGATCTTGACGACCGAGGTCTCCCGACGGGACAGGTAGGTACGGGCCCTGCGCTGTATCACAATCACCTTCTGTCTCAGTCGTAGGTACCGCATACGGTCCAGCCGCCCGCGCATCCAGCGCTGAAATTAAAGTAGACAAATTATGAGGATGCAAATTTTGTATTTCTAATAGATTAAAGAATTTAATTTCCTTTTCTTTTTAAAATATGCTCAAAAAAAGATTTTTTTTCAAATTATAAAAATAATACATTTATCATTATGTGATACATAAAGCAGGAACTACTTTGTGTGATTATAAATAACGAAACTAAACTGCTAAGCAGGCGCGGGTAAAGAATTCCCTGGTGTCAACTCAGGGAACTAAAAGTGGGGGGGAGCTTAGACCAAATTTTTTGCCGCAACCAACTTAAAAGATGCTATGCATCATGAGAAACATGAATCTGGCCTTCGTTTTTGAATCTGAGATTCCGAACCCCCCCCCCCGAAGATAAAAAGTATTTAATTAGTTAATTAAATACCATTTTAAATTATTTCTGAAGAATATGTGCATAAAACCTATACATAACCACTTGTGGCTGATGTATAAAAATAGTCAGCATGAAATTGAACCATTTTTAGTCATGTGCAGAATCCAATATGGCCGCCAATTGTTAAAAATGACCCATTTTCCCCCTTTTTTGGAACAAAACCTCTACAAAACCATCTTGCAGTGATGTCCAAATGTAGTCAGCAGGAAAGTGAACTACTTTAAGATATTTGAAGAATCCAAGATGGCTGCCAAGTTAAAAAAAATACATATTTTTGTTTTTTTTAAACTATTTTCTTATTAAACCTGTATACAACCACTTTGTGTTGATGTATAACAAAAGTCAGCATGACAGTGAACTATGTTTAGATATCTCATTAATCCAAGATGGCCGCCAAATTGGAAAAAAAACACATTTTTTTTACTTTTTAATGAAATATTCCTGGATAAAACCGCTCTTCGGGGGACATCATTCAAACAGTTAGTGGTGTGGATGCTAACTTTGCACAATTTGAAAGTAGAAAAAATGGTGGCCGATGAACTTTAAACTGATACTGTGCCTAGCCATCTGTTTTGCAATGTGCACCAATTCCTTATGTTCAATCGCATGATAACTGGGCAATGGGTTGACATAGATAAATCATGACTTGGACCAAGGCTGAGGAATTCGATGACTTCATTGCACCACACAAAAACAAATCAGAAAGCTTCAAGGATGAGAGGTTCAATTGATCCACTCTCACATGTGCTGTGATGACGTATCACTATCATGAACTATCTCACTTCCTTGAGTAGTTTGTGCATGTGACAAATCAATGGGCACGCATTGTTTGCTGTTTCATCAAACTTGAGCTTCTCAAGGTCATATTCTGTATGGGTGCTCTTATTGGTGTTCACCTGACTGAGCCTTTCTTGTCATTAACACACTCCACTAGCACAACCTACTCGACCTTGATACCAGCTTCCCAGCAGCTCTATTTGGATCTTTCATCCACAGACCCGGTAGATCTTCTTGATACTAGTGAACCAGCATTCAAATTTGTGTCTGATGTAAGGTTTGAAAGTACAAGGTACAATGATGACATCTGTGAAGCCTTTGAGAAAACAGCGAAAGAGTATCAGCCACTGGTTCTTAAGGTATTGGCCATGCTTTTACCTGAACTAGCCTGTGGGTTTCAGAAGCAAAAGGGGAATATCTTTGGATTTGGTGAGTGTGATCCACAGACTGAAAACATGCTTTGCTCAATGCATCAAGAGAAACCTGAACATGCACCTATCAATAAAACAAAATCAGAAGAAGTAGAACTAGTGAATTATGAGCTAGGTGTCATAGGAAGCAAACACCTGGAGACTGTGTCTTCCTTGGCAGTGAAGGCAAGGGCATATGATCTCTAGGAGAAATCACCATCTGGGGGCTTCAAGGAATTGGTAAGACAGAATGGGCCCACTAAAACTGGAATGGAAATCTAAACAGACAGACCTGAGATCCAAGAATATGACAGGCAAAGAAGCTGCAAATATTCTAGTTGCTAGGCATATATTGAAAGATCTAGATGACCTAAAGAGGATCGGAGGACCATTCAGTTCCTTCCAGGAAGTGGATAAGTATCTCAGGACCCGTTCAAAGAAAAAGGAGGAAATGTTCTATCCAGAGGTGAGATATGCAAGGGGCACATCTCTAACCATGCCAAAAACAAGTGATCTGTTCCGTCTGATGAGGGACCTCAAGAAGCTGCCTATTGCAATATATGCAACAAACTTAAAGTTCTTCCTTGACAATGCCTCCTCAAAGTCTGATGTTTCCCTCATAGATCTAAACAGCTTCGGTCAAAACTGAGTGCCAGCCACTTTGCTACATAGCTAAACATGACCAGTGTTTTATTCTTATCTTTGATCTGAAGTGATTAAAGTCTTAAAGGCTAGGACATCCCAGCCTAAATCATGAAACCCTCAGCCAGGCTTGTTGAGTTTATATAACACTTCAGTTATATTTAGAATCCCCCTAACAGCATCCACCACATGCAGGCATATCCTAGCCCTGTGAGCCTGTATTCCCCAGCACCAGTACCCCATGTATAAAGGCTCAGGCAACCAACAAATAGTTTGCTTGTTGTTCCTTTCCAGCAGTCCTCTGGTCTAGACAAGTTGCACTGGTGTGACCAGCAGTTGCACTCTGCCAGTGGTATAGTATTGAGTACTAGTGATACCCACTAGTGTACTGACTGCCACCAGTGTGCCCACAGAAAACGGTATACTCCCCCTTGAATAGGCCACATGCTACTATTTTGGGTAAAAAAAGAACATCTATACACAATGATACCATTGCACAATGTGTATACCAAGAAGCCAATATGTAATCATAAAATCTAAGAGGGTGCTATAGTTTTATCATTCTTTTATAGACTATTTAATTCCAAGCAAAGCCTGATTCATGGTCCCCCTACTGAAGTCACCTGGCCAGGACAGCATGATCACCTGGTCCCACTGCTCACTGCACCCTTCACCCATACATTGTAAAAAATGTGTATATAATCTAAACACTTTTACCGAAACATATTGATAGCAAAATCCCAAATTTTTTTTCTGTTATGATGTGCAGGAATATGGCTGCCAGTGATGGGTGAGCTGCAACAGTGAAAAATGGTGGGCGAGGGCAGTTTGGCTAGCCCACTGGTATTATTCTCGTACTCCTTCTACAGGCTCTTCCCTATATACAGGCTCTTCTTAGCCAAATACAGTACCTATACTGTTGTTTAACATCCATGGTAATTTAGATAATGTCAACAATAATGAGTAGATAGTGCTGTCCAGAATATTCCAGTGAGCCAGCCAAACTGGCCTTGCCCACTATTGTTTCACTTTTGTAGGCCCACCCATCACCAGCAGCCATATCCCTGTACCTGATGACAGAAGAAAGTGCTTAAATACTGAGATTCAGTGAAAGTGTTAAACTTTAATGTGTTTGGGTAAATTTATGTGTTTAAATTAGAAACACTTTTTACAGTGTATGTTTGAAGGCTGTTAGCACACTCAGTCTACTAGCAGGCCTTTGGTGGGCATGAGGCCTTGTTTACAGCCACATCTGAAGGGTCACTTGGATTGGGGTCAAAATCAGCTGGGTCACATACTTTTGCCCTCTGGTGTAAAATTTGTGAAGTAAAAATCGATCTGGAATTTGAGTAGCACAGTTTAGTGGCAGGGTTATGAACTATATGCTCTACTCCTAGAGATCCTACCCTTTAAGAGCGTCTTCATCATTCTGCCTTTTTGTTCAGATTACTTTTACCATAATGAGCCCAACCATGTCTAAGATTTGTTCCTTGTCTTGAGGCTCATAATAATTATAGGCTCACAGGAATTAGATATCAGTTTTAGTATTAGAATTAACATATTAGTTTATTATACGATCTTGGCTCTGATCGTGCTTTTTAGGTGATATTCCCGTTCTGATATTCCTGCATACCGCACACTTGGCAAGGTGAAATCGTGCTGATATTCTGGATATCAGAACGATTTGTAATGAGTTACCGGATATCAGAACGATTCTGTCGGAAGTCTCGACAGCCATAAAATCTGAGGTTCTATGGAGACTCGAACACGCTACATCAAGACTTGAAGTCCGATGTGCTAACCACCACGCCGTGAAGGCGCTGGTAGAGGTAGGTGGCGAAACAAGGAGTCTACAGGCGGATTTCCAGCCCTGTAGGACCATTATTTACCGAGTTACAGAAGAAAAGGCATTTTTTGGTATAGTTTCTTTGAAAATCAATATTTTTTTCTAATTTCTTTTTTACTATAAAGGTAGAAGTTGGACTTTACTTAATCATTCGTTAAAATAATTCTAGGGATTTTTTTTCACATAGAAATAGGCATTTTGAAAATGGTTCGTTTCCACCCAGGCTCGATCCGGGTACCCCTGGTGTGCGAGGCGAAGTCGCTAGCGCCCATGCCTATCCGGCTGTGGTGAATGTGGAGGGAAACGCTGGTTAGTATATAACATAGCCCCAAGCTGGCCCCCTCACAAATTCTATGTTGAACACAGTGTTGGAGATTGAGGGTATGACGTCACCAGGCTCCACCAATCAGCGAGCAGGGTTGGTGGGAGGTCAAAACAACATGGCGCTACTGCTGTGCGAGTGATATTCAGTCAATAATCCTTCAAAATGGCCAAATTAGGACGTTTTAAAGGTAAATAAGGACATATTAATCGAAATATCGTATAATAAAAGTAGTATAGTATGTATCGGAACGGGACTATAGTTAACTACTGTTTATTACTCAATCGACCTGCAGCCAATCAGAGGCCTCCATTTGGTCACGTGACCCCCTCATTTGCATAATTACGTAATAGGCCACGCCCCCTCATTTGCATAATTACGTAATAGGCCACGCCCCCTTGATCACCAGCCAATCAGGGGCCACCATTTGGTCACGTGACCCCCTCATTTGCATAATAATGGGTCACGTGACCCCCTCATTTGCATAATAGGACCACACCCCTTTGGTCACGTGACCGGAAGCGCTCTTTATTTGGAAAATAGGCCACACCCCCTTGGTCACGTGACCTGACCCCCTCCCTCATTTGCATAATATAGACAATAGACAGACTACGCCTCTCTTTTGGTCACATGACTTGGACTAGCTAATGAGAGGCTTCTATAAGGGGGGAGGGGAGGGGAGGGGGGGAGGGGGGCACTTTAAGATGCATTGGGAGGGGAGGGTGGGGGAAGGGTGGCACTATTTATGGGGTGGGCGGGCACTTGGGGGGGAGGGGGGCCTTTGGGGTCTGCTCGGGAGAAAAAAAAATAAATTATCTGATCTCTAGGGAATCGCTTCCTCCTTACCCCCCTTTAGGGGGGGTAGGGAG
Organism: Harmothoe impar; assembly: GCA_947462335.1. Taxonomy (NCBI): domain Eukaryota; kingdom Metazoa; phylum Annelida; class Polychaeta; order Phyllodocida; family Polynoidae; genus Harmothoe; species Harmothoe impar. The sequence goes on along the minus strand of OX381717.1, from coordinate 65,037,221 downwards.
GAGGCGAGTCGGAGGTGACTGTAGAGGAGTTTTTCGGTGACTTGATGACTTTCAAACGACTGTACTGATAGTTGATGAATTTGACTTTTTGACTTGAATATTTCTTGCGACTTTGCGAAAGCGACTTTGCGGCTCGTAGCCCCTTAAATAAAGAGGTGACTTTGTAACCTCAGGGGGGAGATCCTTCTACACCACCACAGGAAAAGATCTCGGTTGATTGACTGAACGCGGCGGGTATGAGTCATCATGGGGCCCTTGACGGGTGGGTCCTCCCCATGCAGCCGTATGTCGAATTTAAGAAATGCCCGTGTCACACGTCACTAAGGGAGAAAACGTTTTTTGAAAATATTTAGAACCCGAATTTGAGCATTCTGGTACATTTTTAAGGACCCAGACACCGCAAAGCCGGGTACCATCCAAGAAAAAAAAGAAAAAAAAAAAATTTGGCGAAATGCTTAGGTTTGAAATGGTACTTTTTCTGATGCACTCTTCGAACATTTTTTTTTCCTCATGTCACTATGGTCCATGTCACATGTCGGACTCAAGAAATGCCCCATGGCCCATGTCACTTAGATGTCCGTGTCCGTGTCGTCGTATCGATTTTTAAGAAAATGACCATGTCACCATATCGAATTTAGGGGTCTAGTGACATCAGCATGTCCGGCTATCCTCCACAAATTTAGCTCTAAAATGTTTACTTTTTTTTGGGCCGATTTTTCATCATTTTAAAAAAACAATAGGCTGTTGAAATGTTTGCTGTTGCAAATAGAAACAAAAACAAAACAAAGCGCATGGTAAGATTATGTCACATTGCAGTCGCGGGTCCGCTCGTGGCTTATCCAGCCTCTTCGTGGATCCGCGACTGTCAATGTGATCATATACTAATCACCCGGCGTTTACGGTATTATATACTAAGGTATGAGACGGGTCCTACAGAAAAGGTGTCTAAAAAGCGCTGCGACCTGATTGAAATGACGTCAGCGGCGTCTGCTCGTCAGTGCCCGGCTGTAGCTCGTAGGACATGTCATTCTGCTTTTCTGGATGTTTTGAAATATTTTGATTTAACTGTTAATACCTGATAACAAGTCTCTGAAGCAGTTTTTGATCGAGTACGTCTTCTCTACGTTTCCATCGATTAGCTGCTTCAGCAAAAAAAATCGCGCGCGCGGTCTAGTCTAGATGACGGAGTCGCTAAAGCTCTGTTTAGAGAGTGGAACTTGACCTTGACTATAGACTCAGTACTAACTGAACGCCCCGCTATGTCACTCCTCACGTGGGTATATGTACAAGCTCGGGTTCTTCACTTTACGGCTTGACTAAAACTGAGACGCGTCCATGATAAACTCTAGCCTTTTTTTCCTTTTCTAGGATCGAGAGAGAGATTTTAAATGGGGCGGTTATCTAAATAGCGTGGAACTAAAATCAGGCTGCGGCAGATAGTATCTCTGCGCACCTCAAGACTCAACGTAACTTTCACTCTCCAGCAGAAGTTTAGTTGTCACTAATGATGGGCGGCGACCGTCGTGCACCGGCGGATATTGGAGAGTGTTGGAGAGCTGAACCTTACAGACATATAAATCAATCGCTCTGGTGGAAATATCTCGCCATATATTGGAACCAAATACTTATCTAATGGAATCGTTATCAGTTTTCAGTTTTCTTGCCGTACAAAATTTATTTCCAACTCTTCACGTGGTGATAGCTGAAGGTCGCTCGTTGTAGGTACGTGTGACCGGAACACCCTTTTTGGTTTTGGCGCGGGTTGACATCAGATTTGTACCGTACTGTCGCGATTAAGGGCTCTGAGGGAGCGCTTTTCAATTCGGTGAAGTTCTTACTCAGGAGCTATATACAAGCCAGGCGCTGGCGCTTATTCAAAGTCGCGATTTTAGTGCTTGAGAAAAAACATTTGGAGGCTCTTATACTCCGGCGCTTATACAAGACCGGCGCGCTTTTCAACACTAGTTGCTTTAACGCGACCGTACGGTATGACTTCGGTGTCACAAGGTCCCAAACTCCAAATAAGGAAGTGAAACGACGTCGTCTGTCTACCTCGTGCGCGTCGTCGAAAATAGTGTGACGTCAGCATCTCTCAGGCGGCTAGGAAGTCAGTTCGACAAAATGGCTCACGGAGTGAACTTCGTGGCCGTTTCTCGATCTATGATCGATGCGGCCGTGGAGAAGGAATTCGTAGCCGTGCTACAGAGAGAGGAGGCGGAGAGACAGAACTTCGTGGCCGTTTCTCGATCTATGATCGATGCGGCCGTGGAGAAGCAGTTCGTAGCCTCGCTACAGAGAGAGGAGAGACAGCGGACTGCTGCTGAAGCAGAGTGTGGTGGATGAGCTGATCGCGAACGTCGCTGATCAACTCATCCGCCAGTGCGTGGAGCGAGTCAAGCAGCAAGTCTGCATGGAGGAAGGACTACCGCCCGCCGTGCTGGAGGAGCTGCTGAAGGACCACCACGCGTTATGACCACGCCCTCCGCTTCAGCAGCAAGGTCCCTGCGACCCTCTCTCTCTACCAAACGGTCCTTTTAAGGACCAACCACTGATCACAAAAGTTGAAAATCAATCTCAATATAATATACGCATCAGAAAAACCCCTAATACGCTCTACACTGAAACCCTGTTGAGTAGGTAGATCGAGTTGGGCTTTTTGTGTTTTTTTTTTTTTTAGGAAGGGCAATCAGGTCATCGTGTGGAGATCATCAGGTGTCCTGTGTGTGTGTGTGTGTGTGTGTGTGTGTGTGTGTGTGTGTGTGTGTGTGTGGGCGGGTGTGTGTGTGTGTGTGTGAATTTTATACAAATACAATTATTCATTCCTTTCAGCAAGAAAATTAGCTCAATGTAATCATTTGATTTGAACTGCCCTACTTATCAGGGCCTTGACGACATCTGACCGCCCCCCTTTTCAGGATCTAAATGGAAATTCACCGCCGCCGCTTTTCAGAGTCGCGCTGCAGTGGTTATCCAATACATGGCGGAGCGCCATTACCTAATTCTTTTGTATGTGAAAAAAAAACAGCACTGATAAGGAGTTTAATTAGACAGATATTGGTTCTACACTATCAAAAAATAACCCCTCAGCGCTTTAATGCTAAAGGTAGCATAGTGCTTTAATGCGCTACGCTCTTTGTCGATATGCCAGTGTATGCATGCATGCAGCCCTGGTGAGGAACTCTGAGTGCTGCATTCATGGCTTATGACGACAACGGGCACTGCACATTAAAGCGCTATGCGACTATTAAAGGGTTAGATCCAGTCTTGCTCCAGTCATCCCGAATGCTATACCCAGAGTTGGTGGTCTGGTCCAGACTGCTGTACACAGATTGTGGACGGGATGGCGGGTTGCTGCCAGACTATCCCTCTGGTACGATATGCGGCTGGCGCGGCCGAGACTGTCTTATATGATGCTGAGTCGAATTATGTATTAGATACCCTACGAGTAACTGAGAGTATGTCAAAATAATCACGGCAAACTGACTGGCGACTTCATAGGATTATAGGGCGGTTATTATTACATAACTCAGTAACCTTCGGTTATGTGTTAGATAGAGTACACTTGGACACGGTTATTCCATATACCCACTGCCCCACAGGGTCAAGACGAGGTGATTTAAATAATAAGACCCAGACGGGTAAAATAGCCAAAGTCAACAATGACCTGTTTTTTTTAGCCAATATGGACAAAGAGACACGGGGTGCTGTACACAGGTTGTGGACGGGCTGGCGGGTCGCTGCCAGACTATCTCCCTGGTCCGATATGCAGCCGGCGTGGCCGAGACTGTCTTATATGATGCTGAGTCTAATTATGTATTAGATTCCCTACGAGTAACTGAGAGTGTGTCAAAATAATCACGGCAAACTGACTGGCGACCTCATAGGTCAGTTATTATTACATAACTCAGTAACTTTCGGTTATGTGTTAGATAGAGTACGCTTGGACACGGTTATTCCATATACCCGCTGCCCCACAGGGTCAAGACAAGGTGATTAAATAATAAGACCCAGACGGGTAAAATAGCCAAGTCAACAATGCCCTGTTTTTTAGCCAATATGGACAAAGAGAAACGGGGTGCTGTACACAGCTTGTGGACGGGGTGGCGAGTCGCTGCCAGACTATCCCCCTGGTCCGATATGCAGCCGGCGTGGCCGAGACTGTCTTATATGATGCTGAGTCTAATTATGTATTAGATTCCCTACGAGTAACTGAGAGTGTGTCAAAATAATCACGGCAAACTGACTGGCGACCTCATAGGTCAGTTATTATTACATAACTCAGTAACTTTCGGTTATGTGTTAGATAGAGTACGCTTGGACACGGTTATTCCATATACCCGCTGCCCCACAGGGTCAAGACAAGGTGATTAAATAATAAGACCCAGACGGGTAAAATAGCCAAGTCAACAATGCCCTGTTTTTTAGCCAATATGGACAAAGAGAAACGGGGTGCTGTACACAGCTTGTGGACGGGGTGGCGAGTCGCTGCCAGACTATCCCCCTGGTCCGATATGCAGCCGGCGTGGCCGAGACTGTCTTATATGATGCTGAGTCTAATTATGTATTAGATGTCCTACGAGTAACTGAGAGTGTGTCAAAATAATCACGGCAAACTGACTGGCGGCCTCATAGGTCAGGTATTATTACATAACTCAGTAACCTTCGGTTATGTGTCAGATAGAGTACACCTGGACACGGTTATTCCATATACCCACTGCCCCACAGGGTCAAGACGAAGTGATTAAGTAATAAGATACCCAGACGGGGGGTAAAATAGCCAAGGCAACAATGTCCTGTTTTTAGCCAATATGGACAAAGAGACACAGGGGGTGCTGGGAGTTGGCGACAAGGGGCAAGACGGGCAAGACTACTTCTCAAAATAGACAATGCCAATGGCCAAGACCTAGTTCTTAAATTCGACAAAGCCCATTGGTATCTCTTATATTCGACAAGTGACACATGTGCCCCGTCTGTGGTCCTAATATAGATTTTCTAAAAAAAAAAAAAAAAAAAGTAAATTTTCTGCACCGTGTGACAACGACCGATCAGCTACATAGCAGAGATTTCCCCAACCTATTTTTGGTTATTTTTCTATTCAGTTTTTGATCAGCGCACTATATTATCGTGGGTTTTTTTTAAAAATTTTTTAATCATAAATAATATGTAGACTTGGAAAAAAAAAGAGAGCTGACACGCAAACTCCTACTCACATGTCGCTGTTTTGTCACTAAACTCAAAGACCCACCCACCCCGTAGGAAGGGGAGACGCTTGTGAACGTTCCCTTAGGCCTCTATTCTTTATTTTATTGTGTGGCCCCTAAAGAGGGGCCAACCAACTGACACTGTCAGTTGGTTAGATGCTGCACAACATGGGCGTAATTAATTACGCCTAGTGTTAAGCAGCATGGATCACTGTGGTTTGACAGACTGACCTCAAAGGGCCCCCGTTGGATGGGGGCCCTTGTGGCACAACGAGTCAAAACGAGTTGATCCGTTTTTCAGATTGCCGACTCGGCGAGAGTTTCTGACTATGTATCTTTTATAAAGCCTTAGATATGGTGTGGTATTTTTCATCTCGCTATAGTTTAGTTGGTATTCAAAGAAACTGCCTCATTTCTATCAGAAATACACAATATTGAATTGTTTTTTATATTTTAATATATTCAGAAGCGCACTTTGTTGCCTATATAGCTCATTATGCGTTGAAATGTTCGCGAGCATCGTAGGAATGTACAAAACCCCTATTGTGGCGCCATCTGACGAAAGAGCGGGGAACTATACGTGACCTGAACCCCGCCCTCAGCGCGTTCGTTATTCGCATCTTTGACAGCGACTAAGAGACGCTCAAACTGTCTCTTATTTAGTTTGAACTTATCACAAATTTGTCTTTGATAGGTCGTAGATTGACTTCTGACTTTTTTTCTTTTTTAGTTAGAATAAAAAACAAGTGATGCCGACACAGACCTGCGCATTAACGCGCTCCACCGTCTTCAGAGGGTTGAGTCTATAGTACAGTAGATTCTACTGTGTACTTACACTAACAGTGCTACATATACATACCTGAGTCATAAGTGAGGCGTTTTTGTTGTTTTTTTTAAGGAGAAAAAAAGTGATCTACTCACCAAACCGCTATTAGTAGGTAACCTGTATGACCCATACCGCAAACATCTGCCTCGTGACTGATAGTGTACCGGTGGTGAAGTGCTGTTGCAAGAACAATTGAGGCTCTTTATATAGCTGAGAGAGCGAATGGTCTAATCTTGTTTTCACCTTGAGCCCCACCCTATTCCAGAGAGGGTATCAAAAATCACATGTACACGTATATGGGCTTATAGCTGGTGAATAGATAAGGCGGGGCAACTGTGTATACTAACACTAGAGGGGGCGTTTTAACGACAGGTGTGACGCGCCAGCCCGTGGAGGGAGCTTTTGTTTTCACCTAGAGAGTGTATACAAAGCCTACAGGGGGTGATTAACGACAGGTGTGACGCGCCAGCCGGTGGCCGGATCACCGCATCTTCTAAGCTTTGTTTTCACCTAGAGAGGGGATCGAGAGTGTATACAAAAAACAAAAAAAAACCTACAGGGGGTGTTTAACGCGGCCGGCTGCCTACATGCTATGGTCTAAGCCTGTTTTCAGCTAGAGAGGGACCTAAATCACCTAAGCCTTTTCCACCCTTAAATCGATCTGATGATTACCATAAAGAGGAGTAATGCGCGTTACATGTATATGGGCTTATAGCTGGGTAAGAGATTAAGATGCTAGTCAACTGTGTATGCAAAAAAAAACTACAGGGGGTGTCTAAAGTCGATTGTCATGCGCCAGCGGGCGGACGGAAGTCTGCCACTCTAGCTGTGACTACAAGCGCGTGCGTGTGGTAGACAGCTTAAATCAAACACAAGTTAAGCTCCTTATAGCTTCCTACTGACTGCGGATTCGAGTGCTTGAAAGATGGTCTTTTGTTTTTTTCATCTATTTCCTCGGGGGGTCGAACAGGATTAAAGATGTAACGAACCCGCACCTACACAGGTAGACAGCTGGTCGCCTTCCTAGTGAGAGTTTTCCTCTTGAGTTAAGAAGCTTATCTCGGAGCCTAGTACATAAGCGAGAGTGAAACATGAGTCCCACACACTTCTTCTACCACCTTCAGCATGGCGTCATCAGGAATCACTCTACGTTCTACCGAATGTGAGCAATCCCAACACTACTACAGAGCCGCGACAACACCACACGAGGAGACGTCCATGTTTACTGATGAGTTAACAAGTAGCAAGGTGGAGGTTGGTTTTTATCAAGATTCGTACGGGTGGCTGGAAAGTGTGATGGCTACTTCTGCAGCTATTGCTGCTGCTCGTGCAAAACGTGAAGCTCGTATCGCTGTTCGTGCTACACATGCTGCATACGAAGTTGCCAATGCTGCTAACAACGCTGCTGTTACTCTCGCCGCTGCTGCTCGTGCTGCTAATGTTTTTGCTACTGTTTCCGCTCTTGCTACCGATGCTGCTGCTACTGATGCTGCAACGTCTGCTAAAAGTGTCGCTGTTGCGGCTGCTGCTAGGGCTAATGCTATAAATGCTTGTACAGCTGCTAAAAAAATAGCCTGTTTTGCTTATGCTAGTCGCAGTGTCGCTGTTACGGCTATGGCTGATGCACATGATGCTAAGTTACGGGCTTTTGCTTTTGCTGAAGATGCTGTTGATGCTGAAGATGTTGCTGCTGCTGCTGCTACTGCTGCTGAAGATGCTACTGCTGCTGCCGCTGCTGCTGAAGATGCTGCTGCTGCTGCGGCTGCTGCTCTAGACACCTATGACGCTGCTGCTCTAGACACCTATGACGCTGCTGCTGCTGCTGAAGATGCTGCTGCCGCTGCTGCTACTGCTGCTGCTGAAGATGCTGCTGCCGCTGCTCTAGACACCTATGACGCGGCTGCTGCTGCTTTTGCTGAAGATGCTGTTGATGCTGCTACTGCTGCTGCTGCTGAAGATGCTACTGCTGCTACTGCTGCTGCCGCTGCTGCTACTGCTGCTGCTGAAGATGCTGCTGCCGCTGCTCTAGACACCTATGACGCTGCTGCTACTGCAGCTGCTGCTCTAGACACCTATGACGCTGCTGCTGCTGCTGAAGATGCTGCTGCTGCTGCTGCACTAGTCATCTATGACGTGGCTGCTGCTCTAGACACTTATGACGCGGCTGCTGCTGCTGCTGCTGCTGCTGCTGCTGAAGATGCTGCTGCTGCTGCTGCTCTAGACACCTATGACTGAAAACTTAGTAAGCGTTATTTACAAACACTACTGCTACCTATGACTAAACTTAGTAGGTGTTATTTACAAACAAGAGAGCCACGTGGTGTTGTTTACAAACAAAGAGAGCCACGTGGTGTTGTTTACAAACAAAGATAGCCACGTGATGTTGTTGTGGCCTATCATGCCAATGAAGGGGTCACGTGATCAAGGGGGCGCGGCCTATTATGCAAATGAGGGGGTCACGTGACCAAATGGCGACCTCTGATTGGCTGGTGATCAAAGGGGCGTAGTCTACTATGCAAATGAGGGGGTCACGTGATCAAGGGGGCGTGGCCTATTATGCAAATGAGGGGGTCACGTGACCAAATGGCGGCCCCTGATTGGCTGGTGATCAAGGGGGCGTGGCCTATTACGTAATTATGCAAATGAGGGGGCGTGGCCTATTACGTAATTATGCAAATGAGGGGGTCACGTGACCAAATGGAGGCCTCTGATTGGCTGCAGGTCGATTGAGTAATAAACAGTAGTTAACTATAGTCCCGTTCCGATACATACTATACTACTAATAAACCTAATAATATATGAATATCGCCGACCTTGGGGTGTGTATTCATGAATAACAAACCTCGGTGCTACGCACCTCGGTTCGTTATTCCAGAATACACACCCCGCGTTCGGCGATATTCATATATTATTGGTTAAATACAGCACAGGCCATGATATTTAACATTTTACCTGAAAGGATATGAAATACTGATGTTTATTTAACAGGGCAGCCATCCCGGATTTTTTCATGTCTGAGAATAGTTCACGTCCATGCTAACTATTTTTATATGTCCCCCAAAAAGTGGTTTGGTCCAGGAATCTTTTATCAAAAGGTTTTTGAAAAATGAGTTTTTTCAATTTGGTGGCCATCTTGGATTAATGAGATATCTAAACATAGTTCACTGTCATGCTGACTTTTGTTATACATCAACACAAAGTGGTTGTATACAGGTTTAATGCGAAAATAGTTTTAAAAAAAACAAAAATATGTATTTTTTTTAACTTGGCGGCCATCTTGGATTCTTCAAATATCTTAAAGTAGTTCACTTTCCTGCTGACTACATTTGGACATCACTTCAAGATGGTTTTGTAGAGGTTTTGTTCCAAAAAAGGGGGAAAATGGGTCATTTTTAACAATTGGCGGCCATATTGGATTCTGCACATGACTAAAAATGGTTCAATATCATGCTGACTATTTTTATACATCAGCCACAAGTGGTTATATATAGGTTTTATGCTCAGATTTTTCAGAAATAATTAAAAATGGTATTTAATTAACTAATTAAATACTTTTTATCTTCGGAGGGGGCGTACGGGGGGGTTAGGAATCTCAAATTCAAAAAAGAATCAATAAGTTTCTCATGATGGATAGCATCTTTTAAGTTGGTTGCGGGTATTGCATCACCAATTTGGCTGAATAAGCTCCCCCCCTACTAAAAGTGAGACCCCTTACGGGTTTACCACAGAGGGGCGGGGAGTCCGACCCCTACATGACTTTTATTTTATTTCAGGTGGCAGTACCCTTACCTGCAGGATGAGGATGGACTTGATCTGGCGCTTGGCCTCTTTGAGAGCCCGGTGCTTCCTGAAGGCGCGCTGTATGCGTACAGCAGAGATGTAGCGTCTAGTGACGGACGTCACCTTCTGTAGGTACACCACACGACGCTCTGCCGCAACCTGGGGGTGCAGGACAAAGGGGTTAGAATAGTCACTATATTATAGTCAGTCTTTCTTCTTTTCATAAATCAAATTTTTTTTTCTCCAAATTCTGTCAGCTTTTGATCGTACTATAGTTCCAAGAAAGGGTTGCAAAATATGGAGTTTTCTTTACACAGCTTTACAATGGTCAATAAAAAGGGAGGAAATCAACCAATTTTGATGGAATTTCTGTAGGAAATTTCATAGCAATCGCAGGAGAACAGGTATCAGCACAGTTTAATATCTAGGCCAGACCCATGAAAAAGAAAAAAAGGTCAATGGATTTTGCACTTTTCCCCCCCTAGAAATGTTTTTTTCTTTTAAATTGTCAATGGTTCGCTTGCCTCATTTTTTTTGCCAAAATTGAGAAATTCCTTTTGGAATTTTTTCTTCTGGCGATTCCCGCAGATTAACCAATTGATTGTTTTGTTATGGGTTCACTGAAAACTTTTGTCGGAGGCGGGGTGAATAAAAAAAAAATTCCTGCTTGCTCTACTTTTCCATCTACAAATTCTATTGACAAAAAGAAATTCTTTAAGGAAAAAACCACACTTACCCTTGTGACCTTCCTGGTGTGATAGCACCTGTAGCAGCGCTGTATGAGCGTCACGGCGTGTGTGCGGCGTCTTTGTTCTGTCCTCAGCGCGCGGTACACGGTCTGACAGCGGTGCCTCCTGTAGGCGGCCTGTAGCAGCGTGACGGCGGCGTGCTGCTCCCTGAGCCGTCTCCGTACCACGTGCCCCCTGACGGCCGCCTGTAGGGTGGTCGCTGCCCCCCGCTGTGTGACAAACCAACCACGCTGTACCCGCATCACACCCACACTGCGGTACTGCACCTGCAACATTACAAGTTGTTTTTTTATTCAGTTAGGACTGTTGGGACAGTCCCTAATTTTTCATTATATTTTTTTCTGGAGAAAATCAATGACATTTTTGCGTTTTTTACGACTAAAATTGATTTCTTTTTATAAAAAATAAAAATATGGTGGGAAAAAAACCCCAAAAAGAACGACCTACGGACCCTATTATTTAATTTATGGCCATGTTTATACTGAAACGCAACCTTTTTCCCTACACTTTTTTTAAGGCCTAAGGTAGGAGTGCTGGTACCCTGTACTTACCTGTAGTACCACAGCTGCCGCCCTGAGCCGTGTGTACCGTGTCCGTGCCCGGTACCCTCTGTACACCGCCTGTATCAGGGTAGCCGAGGTGGTCCTCACAGCCAGCTCCCTCCTCTTGATGTACCCCCTGTACACCGCCTGTATGGTGACGGCCGACTGTCTGATTACCCGGTACTGTCTGACCGCCTGTCTGCGCAGCACGTGAGCCCGGTATACCGCCTGGATGGTCCTCGCGGCCGCCCGTAGTGTGACAAACTCACAGCGTGCTACATACCCCCTGTATGTGGCCTGTATCCTGGTGGACGCAGCGTGTTGTCGCCTCACGTGTCTCCTCACCAGACACCCGCGTACCCCCGCCTGGATGCTAACGGCAGCTCTACGTGTCAGTAAGAACGCCTCCCGGTGCTGCCTCATGGCGAGACGGGCCCGGTAATAATGCTGAGTCACCACCACGGCCGCTGTGAGGCGGAGTAACCGTCGCTGCTGTCTGTGCCGCCTGTAGTGGGCCTGGATGCAGGTAGCAGCTACGATCCTCCTCTCAACCCGCCTCTCCTCCTGACGCTGTCTCAGCTCCCTCCGTGCTAGGTACTGACGGAAGGCAGTTTGTATCGTAATGGTGGCTCTCTTAGTCTGCAGGAACTTAGAGCGTTGACGTCTCATGGCGAGTTTAGCTCGGTAATAATGCTGAGTCACGACAACAGCTGCCCTCAGTCGGAGTATCTGCCGCTGTTGTCTGTAACGTCTGAAGTACGCCTGGATACAAGTTGCCGCTGTGGTCTTTATGACAACAACCCTCTCTTCCTGACGCCTTTTGAGTTCTTTCCTGGCGAGGTAACCGCGGATGGCAGTTTGGATAATGACAGTCGCCTTCCTCTTCTGCACATACTGATACCGTTGGTACTTCATGCTTAGTCTAGCACGGTAATAGTGCTGGGTTATAACGACGGCAGCTTTCAGCCTCAGTAACTGGCGTTGTTCTCTGTAGCTGCGGTAGTAGGCCTGAATAAAGGTGGCAGCAGAGTGCCGGATTTCAAGTTCTTTAGCCGCCTTACGTCTTGTGAGTTCATGACGAGCTTGGAATCCACGGAATGCTGTTTGTATCGTAATGGTGGCTCTCTTTGTTTCAAGGAACTGAGAGCGTTGACGTCTCATGGCGAATTTAGCTCTGTAGTAATGTTGAGTTACGACAACAGCTGCCTTTAGTCGGAGTATCTGCCGCTGTTGTTTGTAGCGTCTGAAGTACGCCTGGATGCAAGTTGCCGCTGTGTTCTTTATGACAACAACCCTCTCTTCCTGACGCTTCTGGAGTTCTTTCCTGGCGAGGAAACTGCGGATGGCAGTTTGGATTACGACGGTCGCCCTCTTCTTCTGTACATACTGGTGGCGGTGGTGTTTCATACTGAGCCTGGCACGGTAATAGTGCTGGGTTATTACAACAGCAGCTTTCAGTTTCAGTAACCGGCGTTGTTCTCTGTAGCTGCGGTAGAAAGCCTGAATACAGGTGGCCGCAGAGTGCCGGATTTCAAGTTCTTTAGCCGCCTTACGTCTTGTGAGTTCTTGACGAGCTTGGAATCCACGGAATGCTGTTTGTATCGTAATGGTGGCTCTCTTAGTTTGCAGGAACTTAGAGCGTTGACGTCTCATGGCGAGTTTAGCTCGGTAATAATGCTGAGTCACGACAACAGCTGCCCTTAGTCGGAGTATCTGCCGCTGCTGTCTGTGACGTCTGAAGTGGGCTTGGATACAAGTTGCCGCTGTGGTCTTTATTTCATGAATGTGTTCCTCCTGTCGCCTCTTGAGCTCCTTCCTGGCGAGGTGCCCCCGGAGTGCGGTCTGGATGGTTACAGCAGCCCTCTTCTTGAGGAGGTAGTGGTAGCGGTGGTACCTCATACTGAGCCGGGCCCGGTAATAGTGCTGAGTCACCACCACTGCCGCCCGGAGGCGGAGTAACTGTCGCTGCTGTCTGTGCCGTCTGTAGTGGGCCTGGATCAGGGTAGCGGCTGCGGTCCTCACCTGAACCCGTCTCTCCTCCTGACGCTGTCTCAGCTCCCTCCGTGCTAGGTACTGACGGATGGCAGATTGTATCGTAATGGTGGCTCTCTTTGTTGCAAGATACCGCTGTCTGGCCCTCCAGCCCCTGCAGTGCGCCTGTAGTGTCACGGTAGCCCCCCGTATGGTGAGGTACTTGCGGCGCTGCAGCCAGCCGCGTACCTGGGCCTGTATGATGAGGGAGGCGCCCCGTGTGATGTGGTAGTTACAGTACTGCCTGCTGCCCAGCACCCAGCCCCGGTAGCCGCGCTGTATGGTCACCGCCGCCCGCTGTACCCGCAGGTACCGGGCCCGCGCCTGGTGCCGCCGCACGTGCGACTGGATGGTAACCGCCGCGTTCTGTAAGCGCCGCACGACGCGCACCCAGCGCCGCACCTGCCACCCCCGTGCTGCCGCCTGGAGGGTGATCACTGCACCCAGCGTGATGTAGAACTCACGCTGGTCGTGTTGTCTGAGCCTCTCCCCCCGGTACCAGCGCTGGATGTAAACAGCCGCTGATTTCTTAGATTGGAACTCTTTCTTTTGTTGGTAGCACCGCCATGCGGATTGTAGGAGGACCGCAGAGTTTCTCATACGGAGGTAGCGTGACCGCTGGGTGCGCCCCCTCCATGCCGCCTGTAAGGTGACAGCAGACTGCCGCATGGTGACGTACTGCGTGGTCACCTGCCGGGTTAACAGACGTGCTCGGTAGTAAGTCTGTATGACACAAGCTGCCTTACGTAGACGGGAGAACTCGGCCCGCTGTCTATACCCCCTCCATGAAGCTTGTAGAATAACGACCGCCTGCCTCTGGGCCACATACCGGGCCCTCTGCTGCTTCCCTCTGACCCCGGCTTGTAACTTGGTCACCGTGTGACGTACTGTCATGTAGTGAGTCCTCTGTCTGCGGCCGACCAGCCAGGCCCGGACGTACGACTGGAGGCACACACTCGCCTGTTTTAGACTGAGGTACGTGTCTCTCTGTCTGCGTGCCCGGTACCACGTCTGTAGTACCAAAACGGCAGCCTTCTGTCTCTGGTAGTGTGCACGGACACGGTAGGAGCGGTAGTGGTTCTGTATGGTGGATACGGCAGTATTTACCTTCTCATATTGCGCCTGCTGTAGGCGTCCCAGTCTGTGGGCGCGGTAGTGTGCCTGGATGGTGGTAGCGGCCTCACGCTGCTGCCTGTAATGTGTCCTCACAGATACCATCCTCCACCAGGCCTGGGCTGCCACAGCAGCCGTCGTCTGTTTGTGTAGCCTACACCGGACCAGCCAGCCCCTTACATGGGCCTGTACACAGATGGCAGCCTGGCGGAGCTCCAAGTACCGACACCGCTGCTGTGTAGCACGCACCCAGCGTTGTATCACAACCACGGCAGACTTAGTCCTGGTGTAGCCTTGTACAGCTCGATGTGAACGCCAGTGTTTCTGAATAGTCGTGGCTGCAAAGTTGTGTTTCAGGACAATCCTGGCTCTGCGTGCTACAAAGGCCCTCTGTAGGGTCACGGCGGCTGCCCTTAGTGCTGCGTACCTCTCCCGTTGCCGCCTGGCGGTGAGGGTGGCCCGTAGTCGTGTCTGTATGGTGAGAGCAGCACGGCGCAGGTTGATGTACGTCCACCTGTGTGTCTGCATGCACCACCAGGTCTGTATGCTGCGTGCTGCCCGTGTCTGCTGTCTGAGCGTCCGTCTGACCGACCACCCCCGGGTGTAGCGCTGGATACACATCACCGCCTCCCGCTGTCTGCAGTACCTCATACGGTCACACCAGGCGCGGTACCAGCGCTGTATCCGCACCACCGCAGTCCGCACCCCCCGGTACCGGGCAGCCACCAGGTGGCAGCGGTAGTGTGTCTGTATGGTCACAGCGGCAACTCTCTGCCTCAGGAACCTCCCCCGCTGCCTCCTCCCCGTGATGTAGGCACGGAGGTGCTCCTGGATGGTGATGGCTGCCGCTTGTTGGATCACGTAGATACGCTGTACCTGCAAGGTTCAAGTTCAAGTCTTAGTTAAAAATTTCCACGCATTATAATACATTGTCCGATATTCAGTTCTTTGTATCCACATACACCCCTAATTCATATACTACAGTGAAATCTCGTTATAAGGAGGACGGTTATAAGGAGCAGACGGTTATAAGGAGCACATTTGCTTTGCCAAATCCTTTTCTATACTTTTCTATATTAAAAAACACCGTTAGAACGAGCATTTCTAGCCAAAAATCGTTTATAAGGAGCAAATATTATCAAGATATTTCAAGATATCCCGGGCACTATAGAGCTGAGTACAGAGCCAGAGGACTTCCGGCTTTGATATCCAGTCACCTGAGGCGGGGTACAGGGGTACTAGAGCCGGATACAGAGCCAGAGGACTTCTGGCTTTGATATCCAGTCACCTGAGGCAGGGTACAGAGGCACTAGAGCCGGGCACAGAGGCACTAAGGCCGGGTACAGAGGCAGTAGGGCTGGGGCTTTGTCAGGACTTCCCCTGTAATATGGGAGTTGTAGGTGCAGACCGGTGAGAGGTGAGGGGACAAGGGGAGGGTGGGGGGAGCTTTGTTGGGACTTGTCAATGACCAAAATCGGTTACAAGGAAGGTTGGTTACAACGAGCAAATTTGCTTTGCCAAAAGGTGCTCCTTATAACGAGATTTTACTGTATATTGATGACAAGGCTTAAAAAAATAATTAAATCCTTTTTTTTTAATTAAAAAAAAAATATATATATATCATTTGACACAGTATTCTGATCCATAATTATCTTATATGAAAAGGCTGCTCCATGGCAAGCTTGCCAGTTTCCTTATACCACCTTTTTTTACTAGTTGTTAATAGCAATATGCTATATTTCAATTCAATCGTAGTAATAAAAGCATCATTTGTTACAATTTAAGAATTTTGTCATAATATTCCATTTTAACATGATATATATCAATCAACGAGCTTTACCTTGACCATGCGCCACCAAGACTGGACGGTTGTGGCTGCCTGGGTTTGACGACGTAGCGCGGTGCGTACCTGCCATGACCGTACCACTGCCTGGATACACGTGGCTGCACGCTGCTTCACCAGGTACTCCCTACGCTGTGTGACCCCGCGGTACCAGCTCTGTACCCTCACCGCTGCCGTCCTGAAAGTTAGCAGAATCAATGATTAGGACTCAAAAATTATCTTTGTTGGAAATGAGTCAGGATGTTTAGGCAGCTGATTACTTTGTTATAGGCCTTTATTCACTCTTATTCCCTTTAGTTCTGCTTATATCTGAGTGTAATTGTGACATTTTAGCTTTTTTGACGTGACTTTTTGCGTGCCCGAATTAAGTTGCACCCATTAGAAAGACACTGAATGGGCCAATAGCTAGATACCATGGCACCCCCATCTGAGAAACCCAGTGTTCATAGAATGTACTTCATCATCCCTTGTCCCCCCAACATGATATTACATGTATCAGTGTCTGGAACACAGTTGAATAGAATTTACAAAATAGGATTTTCGGATGTACTAACTTCAACTCTCTGTACTGTGTGCGTGCGGTGTGAGCCCGCCATGTGGTCTGGATGTACCTGGCCGCTGTGTGCTGCTTCACGGCTATACGGGCTCTCCGCGCCATGAAGGCTCGCTGTAAGGTGACGGCCGCAGACTTTAACGTTAGGTAGCGTGTCCGTTCTTGTCGTGACACCCTGACGGCCCTGTAGGCAGGTTGGATGACGGTAGCGGAGTGTTGCTGCAGTAAGAAGGTCCTCCTGACCCGCACCATGCGCCACCACGCCTGGACTGTAACCGCGGAGTGGTTGCGCTGTCTGTGCTGCCGCCTGACGGACCATGCCCGTGTGTGGGACTGGATGCATACAGCGGCCTGCCTCAGCTGGCTGTAGTGCTGTCTCTGTACGCGCCCCCTGACCCAGGCCTGGACGCACACTGCGGCCGCACACAGCTCCCTATACCGCCGTACTGCCTGCAGACGCCTCCAGTGGGTCTGTATGGTCACAGCGGCCACATGCTGCTTGTGTAGGAGTCTCAGTTTCCGCTTAACAACAGCTCGCTCTATGACCGTGACGGCAGCCTTCAGTTGTCGGTACCGGTCCCGCTGCCTCCTCCCGTGTACACAGGCCCGGTACTGGCGTTGTATTATGCAGGCCGCCTCCCGCTGCATCAGGAAGTGCCGCTCACAGCGCACCATGCGGTACCACGTCTGTACACGGGTAGCCGCCCCGTGCTGCTGTGTCAGGGCTCGCTGTACTAACCAGCACCTCGTGTAGGACTGGAGGGTGACTGTAGCCGCCCTCAGGGCCTGGTACTGTGAGTGGTGTAGCCGCATGGCGCGGTGGGCGCGGTAGTAGCGCTGTATGGAGGTAGCGGCTGCCTGCTGGAGGCGGTAGTGTCTGCGTGCTGTGGTCATCCTGTACCAGGTCTGTATGGTGAGGGCTGCCTGCACCTCCCGCTGCTGCTGTCTGCGCACTAACCAAGACCTGATGTACCCCTGTAAGCAAGCAACCGGAACCTTGTAATTCACATGAAAAATTTGTTCTATGTGTATGTATCCATATGCAATTTTGTACATAATTTAAAACTGATGACCAAAATTGACACAGTATGCAGTGATATAGCCCAGAGCATTCTTCAGTTGGACAGGGCAATACACCCGTGCTACTGGTGATATTTGTTTAATGTATTTTGTTATTTTAATCGTCTTTGACTTGCGGCAAATTTTCACAAGATTCTTGGTGACTTACTCTGGACAATGGAAACCTTGTTTGAACTATAAATTTTGAGAATTCACTTTTTTTTCTTCTTTTTTTTTAAAGTTCTGTAAAAGTTGTATGCTCATTCATATTTTGAGAACTGACTTCTTTTTCTTGTGTGCCTGAACATGAAGTGGGCATCGAATATGGCGCATCCAGTACTTTAGCAAAGTAAATCTTGTACATCCAAAAACTACAACCAGTATATGTGAGTACCTGTATGGTGAGCACAGCTTGTATCTTGGAGGCCATGTCCCTCTGCAGTCTACGTCGTGCGGCCTCCCTACGTGCCAGCACCCCCCGTACAGCCGTCTGTAGGGTCAGGGCGGCCGCTGCCTCCCGCGCTGTACGTCTACACAGCAGGAAGCTACGCACCACCCCCTGTATACACAACGCTGCCTGCTGCCGCACCTGGGGGACCCAACAAGGAGGGATTAGACTCACCATGGTCAAACATTACATGACAAATTTCAGATTCAAATTCCATGACATTTCCATGACAAAAATCTCAATTTTCCATGACATTTATAAAATTCTTGTAGGGGGTCATGGGGCTTGGCCCCTGAAAAAAAGTCTATAATCTAGAAAGCATGGCACATTCTCAGAGATTTTGTAATATCAATTCTATTATTTTCAAATGCCATGACATTCCATGACACATGGCAAATTTTTACAAAATTCCATGATATTCCAGACAGCTTTCAAATTTCATGACATTCCGTGACTTTCCATGACACTTGGGAACCCTGAGAAAGCACTGTTACATTCTAGGAGATTTTGATTAATTCCATTAATTTAATTTTCCATGACATTCCATGCCGCACAGCAAATCTTAACAAAATCCCATGACAGTTTTCAAATTGGTGGGAACCCAGAGTTCTGTCAATTCTCAGTTTTGGAAATTTTTATCCTTCACCTAAAGAGGTTACTAGAAAAAAAAATCTGTATATTCTCACCTGGAAGCCGTGGCTTTTACGAGTTAAAGTCAGCTGTAATTTGATACCAAACATGCCTTTATCGGGTGAGGCTCATACACGTTTTTTTTAAGAGTACATGTATACTCCAGGATTGAATTACCGTATCCGCCCGTTTTAGCGCAGGTACTCAAATTAGCGCATGTCCCGTTTTAGCGCAGGGTGGAAGAGTGTACCAAAATGATATCAAGCACTAAAATTGGATCTCAAATAAGCGCATGTCCTGTATAAGCGCAGGGCATAGTGGAGGATGATATATATAAGCGCAGGTGCGCTAAAACGGGCGGATACGGGTAGCCATTTATTCAGACCCTGTCCAGACAAAATACAAATTTTCCTACCTGTAGGATCTCCTTCTGTCGGTGCAGGCGGTGCCGCCTCCACCACACCTGGATGATGCGGGCTGCACGCGTCTCGTGTCGGATGTCGAGTAGACGGGCACACAGGTACGACACATACGTGATCACAACCTGACAATAGGGGAAACATTAAAACATGAAATATGGGAAATAAGGAGGTTAATAGTTCTTTTTAAATCTGGTGCAACCATATGAATCTACACGTCGGTGTACTGATGCTTTTCTCTTAAGTCTTCCCTTTTTTTTTTTAGCATTTTTACTTTGAAATTGATATCTAATATTTGCATCAATTAAATGAATTGAAGAGCACAAGTTCTAATATGATATCAACATTCAGGCATGAAACCAATCTCAGTAAGGCCCACAATAAAGGTCCTCTCTATTTAAGTCGAGGTCATGGCGACATAAAAAAAAAAAAATTGAAGTCAGGGAAGACTTTCATCACTGCTTTCTGAGAATTTTTATTTTGAAATGGCCAGATACCACTCCCTTGCTGACAAAAAGTAGGGAAATCCTAAGAGTTAGGTCAATTTTCTGTAGGAAATAAGCTTAATTCAATACAGAAATTCAAGCAAAAAAAGGAATCCCTGCAAAAGTAGGAAAATGGACAATGGATATTAAATTTACCTTCTCGTCGGGGATGGTGTTGGACATGTCGCCGTGGCGCACCATGACGGGGATGTTACCCAGCTCGTTAACTCGCTCGTACAGCAGACGGAAGTTGTCACGCTCGTTAGACAACAGACTGTCCCAGTAGTCCGGCTTACCCGTAGCTACAACGACAATTGATTTTGTATGTTGCAGCCAAATGAGATTTCACATGTTATGACCCATTATTATCTTACTGAAGCTCAGAACCGTCTAAGGAGAGCATCATACCTAATGCATCATGCCCTTTGTCATCATGATGCATGAATGCATCCCTCAGGACCCTGGTGAGTAACTCGCCAGTGCTGCTTTCACCCTGTGGGATTGAGATACTCCCGAAGGGTCAGCATGATGCACCAATGCAGCACCCGTGAGTTACTCGCGCGGACTGCAATGGTGCATCATGACGACAAATGTCATCTTTTGGGGACATGGGTTCAGAGATTGAGTAGCTTTTTATTGAATAGCTATTACTGGTTGATAGAATCTTTTGGTAGTGAGTGGTACTTGTATCGATGAAGATTTTTTTTGGTACCATTTTAGATAGGTCAGTAGAGAGAAGGTTATGCATGAGTGCTAGAATGTGTGAATCATCCTTTCTGCATGGCTGGCCACATATCATTATCATCACCAAAATTCTAATACTTACTGGGGCTGAATGAGGTGTACCAGTTCTCGTTGAAGCTGTCGTCTGCCTCAGAGTCTATGGACACGTTATGTGCGCCGGGCCCCATGGTCTGGGTGGTGTCGTTACTGATGTCGGCCCGTGTCAGGAGCCCAGGGTGGTAGTGGTGCACCAGGAGACACAACACACGGCCGTCACTGAACGACACCGTGAAGTTCTCCACCTGTAACATAATGTAGGTATACATGTTAGCTAGTGAGGTTATGAATTTTGAATCATTTTATACCCTTTATTGTAGCTTTTAATCATACTGGTTTATCAGAGATGCCACCCAGTCATCGACAAAAAAAAGGAAATCTCACATTTTTGGTCAATTTTCTGTAGGAAATTAACAGAATTTAATAGAGAAACTCCGGTCTGACAGTCAGAATTCCTGCAAAAGTAGGAAAAGTAGCTTCTCTGTTTATAGAGGTATGGGCAATGTCCCATACTTGAAGGTGTAGTGCTAATTGGACTTACTCACCGGGACTGCATCTTTTTTAAAAGGTTTGAAATGTCTATATTTGCCAAGTTACAAACATGTGTAGGGTAGTATGACAAATAAAATGAATCCTTATCAATCGCTGTTCTTTCAATCCATTATGAGCACATTATGATGCAAAAACGAGTATATACAGATGATATAAAGATGGAGAAAATACAGGTATTGATGCCTCATCATTCATGACAACAAGTGGCACTCACCTTGACTCCGTAGTAGGCACAGACGGCCCGGCACCAGGTTAGGAGCAGACTGAGACGGGGAGACTTGAAGTATAGGTCCGTGTCTACCGACTCACGACGTGCCTCTGGGATACCTGGTTAAATTCACAAAGTTTGATTTTACCGCACTCCCTATGAATGTTGTTTTCCCTTTTAATGATACATGTACAAGACTTAATCAGAGACACTTTCACAGTTTGCTTTCAATATTAAATGGGATACATGGGTCCTCAGACTTTTGAGCGTGTCACTGCGTCACTTTTTATGTATATAGGAACTCATAGAAAAATCTCTTTGGGTCGATTTCTATCCCTAACTTTTCTGTGTCTATCAATTCTTAATAGGGCTGTGTCGCCCGTGTCAATTCTTAAAAGGGCTGAGTCACCAGTGTCAATTTTTAAAAGGGCCGTGTTGAATTTTACCCATGTAGGTGCACAGCAGTGTCAATATTTTTGGGACAAATTCACAGATTTACATACCGAGAGCGTCGATGTCGTCGTTGAGGGCTGCGTCCAGGCATGTCTGGATGCTGAGGTTGGCGCGCAGGAAGCGGATCTCATCCCGCAGCTGGTCCTCACTCAGCAGCAGCTCTATCTATACACCAATGCAGCAAGAAAGGGGGCTTGTCAGAAAAGTTGATGATAAAGTTTTTTAAGCTTTTCTTAGGTGTGACCAACAAATGAATAAATATAACCTCAAAATCCTGCGTTCTGATATACTCTCAGAAGGATAGTTGTCCCGGGAATGTTCTGATACGAGATGTTTGCAAACATAGCCATTACCGACAATGTTAATTAATACAAAGGTTCTGTACAATTTAGGTAATATTTATGTTCTTGATTTATACATTTGTTGCCAACTATATTGTCTATTTAACCTATTTAAATATGAACTACTGGGTACTGCATTGGTGCATCATGCCAACCCTTCAGAAGTGTCGTAACCCTGTAGGGTCGGCATGATGCTTGAATGCAGCACTGGCGAGTAAACTCGCCAGTGCTGCATTCATGACCACCAAGGCCATGATGCATTAAGGCATCATGGCGTGCTTACAGGAGTTAACACTGTATTGTTTTACTGAGTCGGTGAACCCTCCGACTGCAGACAGTAAACACAAAGTTTGGACACTAGGAGATACACGGGGTAGGGAGAGCCAGACTGCCTTACGTACCTGGAACTTGAAGATGATCTGCCACAGGAGGTGCAGCGTCTTCTCCCGGTGACCGTCACAGATGTCTCGTGCGTCTATCTTACCGCCTGAGACACAAATAATGAAGATTAGCAATCCATGTTTTACAGTATAACAGAGGAATGGGTGTGATGTCAAACGAAAAGATAACCGTACTCCTAATTCTGTACAAACGAAAACCCTGGTACAAGCCACATATAGACACAGCTTCTAATGTTCATACAAGCTGCGATTTGAATGCACAAAATTACAGTATTTGTAACTGAGACGTGGTGTCACTGAGACGTACCTTTGATGGTGGAGAGGTCCAGCCCCATGTTATACCTGAGACATGTTGTAGCTGAGACATGTTGTAGCTGAGACATGTTGTAGCTGAGACATGTTGTAGCTGAGACATGTTGTAGCTGAGACATGGTGTCACTGAGACGTATCTTTGATGGTGGAGAGGTCCAGCCCCATGTTATACCTGAGACATGTTGTAGCTGAGACATGGTGTCACTGAGACGTACCGTTAATGATGGAGAGGTCCAGCCCCATGTTATACCTGAGACATGTTGTAGCTGAGACATGGTGTCACTGAGATATACCTTTAATGGTGGAGAGGTCTAGCCCCATGTTATACCTGAGACATGTTGTAGCTGAGACATGTTGTAGCTGAGACATGGTGTCACTGAGACGTACCTTTAATGGTGGAGAGGTCCAGCCCCATGTTATAGCTGAGACATGTTGTAGCTGAGACATGTTGTAGCTGAGACATGGTGTCACTGAGATATACCTTTAATGGTGGAGAGGTCTAGCCCCATGTTGTAGCTGAGACATGTTGTAGCTGAGACATGTTGTAGCTGAGACATGTTGTAGCTGAGACATGGTGTCACTGAGACGTACCTTTAATGGTGGAGAGGTCCAGCCCCATGTTATACCTGAGACATGTTGTAACTGAGACCTGTTGTAGCTGAGACATGGTGTCACTGAGACGTACCTTTAATGGTGGAGAGGTCCAGCCCCATGTTGCTGAGGGTCTTGAAGGCGACCCCAATGTTGTGCACCTTCTGTAGACGGCTGATGGCCGGTACTCGCAGCTCGTTAGTCAGGGTCCAACGCTCTGTCAACATGGCCATCACACGCCTGTAACATACAATATGTTATAACTGAGATATGTTGTAGCTGAGACATGTTGTAGCTGAGACGGCTGATGGCCGGTACTCGCAGCTCGTTAGTCAGGGTCGAACGCTCTGTCAAAATCGCCATCACACGCCTGTAACATACAATATGTTATAACTGAGACATGTTGTAGCTGAGACATGTTGTAGCTGAGACGGCTTATGGCTGGGACTCGCAGCTCGTTAGTTAGAGTCCAGCGCTCCGTCAGCATCGCCATCACACGGCTGACACATGGACGATCATATATATGGTAAGTTAAGAGGAATTCTCAGTCCACGCACACTTTAAATACAATTACCTCCCCAGCTAGACTTAACCTCCCCACCTCTAAATATTTCTAAATTTGCAAAACCCCCCCATTGTCCCAGATTTGGGGCCCACTTTTCCTGTGTCCAAATAACCTATTCCCTTCTTCTGTCATTTAGTTAACTTCTCTCCCTTTCTCCTTTACTGTATACAATAACAGGGTTCCCACTATTTCAGTTTTAACTGCCATTTAACTGACTTTTAAATGCAGAAAATTTAACTGATGCATTTAGTACCAAAAAGTCGGCGGATGACTCACATTTTGCACACAAACATCCCAAGATTTTTTCAAAATCTAAAAATCGAATTGCTCAGTCTGTAAAGTTTGCTGAATTTTTTTTTTTAACTGACTTTTAACTGACATTTTCTCAAAAATCTGGAAATCAACTGACAAAATATGACAATTCATTTTTAACTGACATTTAACTGACGGGTGGGAACCCTGAATAAGTATGAGGTAGTGACTTACGTGAGGCGAGTACCGTCGCGGAGGTCCACAGCGAGGTTACTGACGGCGTAGTCCAGCTCGTCTAGCGGGGTCTGTACGTGCTTCACAGTGTAGCCCATGTAGGTCAGGTGCTTCCCCAGGTCCCCCTCCCCACTCAGGTAGTCACGGGAAAACACGAGTAACACCTCACGACTAGCCTGCAAGTAACAATGGTGAGTGAGTAAAAGGTAGTTTGGATTTTTTTGGAGATTGGATCATCAGATTTCAAGATGCACACACACAATATCCCACAACTGACCAATCTAAAGGAGACTTAAAAAGTTCAAATTGAGGCCCTGAAAAAATATAGTATTTGGCCAATTTTTTTTTTTTTAGTCCTTGGTCATAACGCCATTAAAACCACTTTCAGGAAACTTTTATTTGTTCAAATGAAGATCTCTGAAAAGAGGACTCTTAGATTGAGATCATGTCTCAGAGAAAGGGGTGGCCTTCAAACTTCAAACTCACCTTGTATTCCGAGTTCCTGCAGAAGAGGCAGGGGTCGTGGTCGATGAGGCGCGACGTCTTGGCCAGGTCCAGGAAGGTGACAAGGAGCAGGAACTGCTTCAACGAGAACTGAGCGATCCGCTTGTTGTACCCTGCAGTCAAACATTAATACAGTTATATACACTGAGCGATCCGCTTGTTGTACCCTATAATAGTCAAACATTAATACAGTTATATACACTGAGCGATCCGCTTGTTGTACCCTGCAGTCAAACATTAATACAGTTATATACACTGAGCGATCCGCTTGTTGTAACCTATAATAGTCAAACATTAATACAGTTATATACACTGAGCAATCCGCTTGTTGTACCCTGCAGTCAAACATTAATACAGTTATATACACTGAACGATCCGCTTGTTGTAACCTGCAGTCAAACATTAATAGTTATATACACTGAGCGATCCGCTTGTTGTAACCTTCAGTCAAACATTAATACAGTTATATACACTGAGCGATCCGCTTGTTGTACCCTGCAGTCAAACATTAATACAGTTATATACACTGAGCGATCCGCTTGTTGTAACCTACAGTCAAACATTAATACAGTTATATACACTGAGCGATCCGCTTGTTGTAACCTACAGTCAAACATTAATACAGTTATATACACTGAGCGATCCGCTTGTTGTACCCTGCAGTCAAACATTAATACAGTTACATACACTGAGCGATCCGCTTGTTGTAACCTGCAGTCAAACATTAATACAGTTATATACACTGAGCGATCCGCTTGTTGTACCCTGCAGTCAAACATTAATACAGTTACATACACTGAGCGATCCGCTTGTTGTAACCTGCAGTCAAACATTAATACAGTTATATACACTGAGCGATCCGCTTGTTGTAACCTACAGTCAAACATTAATACAGTTATATACACTGAGCGATCCGCTTGTTGTAACCTGCAGTCAAACATTAATAGTTATATACACTGAGCGATCCGCTTGTTGTACCCTGCAGTCAAACATTAATACAGTTATATACACTGAGCGATCCGCTTGTTGTACCCTATAATAGTCAAACATTAATACAGTTATATACACTGAGCGATCCGCTTGTTGTAACCTATAATAGTCAAACATTAATACAGTTATATACACTGAAAGATCCGCTTGTTGTACCCTGCAGTCAAACATTAATACAGTTATATACACCGAGCGATCCGCTTGTTGTACCCTGCATGTAATTAGACAGGTCATCAGTCAGAGAAGAAACTTTTACATGAACATTGATTTCCACAATGTACCTCATCCATAGTGTTATAAATACATTATTTGGAAAGCAGCAGTGGAATCCTTTTCAGTCCAGATGTTTTAAGAGTATTTGATAGAAGGTATTATAAAATATATTGCCTTTAAAGCACTGTGCTGCCATAACAGGTTTTACTGAATACTTAAAACGTATTCTATTTTGCACTGTACATATTTTCGCGGATTTCGCAAATTTTAAAATCACTATGTACAGAGCATGATTATAATTTATCCACTATAGCAATATAACTGTAATGATTCACAATCAGCAAATTTACATCCCAGCGAAAGTGTACTTTAAAACAAATCAAAGAAAATTTATACCAGCGAAAATATGTACATTTACAGTAACAAAGGCCTTACCGTCTCTGTACAGATGGGGTACTGTGGGGTGCGCGTACTCCTCCGCGATGTAGGGGTTGGACAGCAGCCTGGTCAGGATAAACCGGGACATGCCCACAACGTCAGAGTTGGACGTGATCGGTAACATCTCTCCGTAAACCGTCTGTAAAGGAACCATTCAGAGTCAATCTGTCATCTACACGGGTCAATTGTGTTAGTCTTTTGCCAAGGAATTGAGTGTTTGAACTTCTGTATACTTTTTTTTTTGCCAAGTTACATATCAAAAAAATCTTTTATTAAAAAAACTTTATTTGTGCATCAAGTTAAATTTGATTGACAATGAGAAATCAAGCCGATACACAAGGAATAGGGATCTCAACAAGAGTGCGAGAGACATATGCTAAACTTTGTTTCTAATTGTTTATTTATAGAGTCCATTGAATAGGCTTATAGCTTGTATTCTTACATAAAATAATTCTGCCAAGTTAATTCTTGAACATTTTCACGCTTAATGTATAGATTTATTTTATCATCTTAGGCCACTTAAAGTCGATAATCAGCTTTGCGGACACTTTTTAAAAAAAAGGGTGCGGGAGGGGGCCTTTTATTTTATTTTGTATCACTTTTCTTCTGGAGGTGCGGGAGGACATTTTTCTTTTTTTCTGAGGATGTGCACGTTGAGATAAGGTCTGAAATGCATTTAAAATTTCGTTTCTAGCCCAATTAATGATTATTTTGCAAAGTGTAATATGAAATTTTCATGGATGCGGCCATTTTGCCCTTTTTTTCTCTCAAAAGATGAAAAAAAGCACCCATGCGACCCTTTTTTAAAGGATGCGGGCGGTGTCCGCAAAGCTGATTATCAACTTTAAGTGGCCTTACCTCCCTTAAAATGCAAAGAACCCTTGTACTCACCTCTAGCCCTATCCGCAGCCACAGAGGGTTGTAGGACAGGAGGAGGTCCAGGATACACTGCTTGATGCCTGGGGAGTAATATAAACACTTTAACCCTAATGACAGCTTTATGCAGACAATAAGCAACAAAAGGGTTAAATATTGCACAAATAAATACTTCAACATTTGGTGCGATTTAGAAATTGATCCACAGATATATTAACATCAAGGTTCATGTTTTGTTTTTATTTAATCTGTTTTTTAGTTTATTCAATCAGTCATCACATACAACAATCAATACATTTGTCTTTTGTGATGCACCAATGCAGTACTGCCAAATAACTCACCAGTACTTCGTTGCTGCATCAAGCCAATTCTCCAGGAGCACATCAAACCCTGTACGTTGGCATTATTCCTGAATGCAATTTAGTCCTAGTGTCTCTTTGATATTTAGATTGATTCTGATTCTCATTGAATTAATGAGTCTTACATTCCACTACAGTACTCACCCACGTCAGCGTGTATCATGCGGTCAGAGCGAACCATGATACGGCCACACTCCGCCTCGATCTCCAGTTTCTGCTCAAACCTCGTGAAGGCGTCTGACGTGAACAGTTTACACGCACCACGACGGAGACGGTTCAGGCGGCGTCGGGCCGAGTAGACACGGTACGACAAGGTCTCCTTACTGGGGGCCGGCTGGGGACCCGACTGGGCCGTCACCGACAGGGCACCCGCATCAACTGTAGGACAACAGTATAATATAGTACACTCTGGGCTCATACTGGGGACCCGACTGGGCCGTCACCGAAAGGGCCCCTGCATCAACTGTAGGACAATAGTATAATATAGTACACACTGGGCCCATACTGGGGACCCGACTGGACCGTAACCGAAAGGGCCCCTGCATCAACTGTAGGACAACAGTATAATATAGTACACACTGGGCCCATACTGGGGACCTGACTAGGCCGTCATGGACAGGGCCCCTGCATCAACTGTAGGACAATAGTATAATATAGTACACACTGGGCCCATACTGGGGACCCGACTGGGCCGTCACCGAAAGGGCCCCTGCATCAACTGTAGGACAACAGTATAATATAGTACACACTGGGCCCATACTGGGGACCCGACTGGGCCGTCACCGAAAGGGCACCCACATCAACTTTAGGACAACAGTATAATATAGTACACACTGGGCCCATACTGGGAACCCGACTGGGCTCATACTGGGGGCCGGCTGGGGACCCGACTGGGCCATCACCGAAATGGCCCCAACATCAACTGTAGGACAACAGTATAATAAAGTACCCACTGGGCCCATACTGGGGACCTGACTGGGCCCATACTGGGGGCCGGCTGAGGACCTGACTGGGCCGTCACCGACAGGGCACACTTTAGAGCAATAGTATAATATAGTACACACTGGGCCCATACTGGGGGCCGGCTGAGGACCCGACTGGGCCGTCACCAACGAGGTGACAAGGTGCCATACTGGGGACCCGACTGGGCCCATACTGGTGACCCGGTCCCCAGTATGGGCCCATACTGGGAGCCGGCTGGGGACACGACTGGGCCCATACTGGGGGCTGGCTGGGGACCGGACTGGGCCCATACTGGGGGCCGGCTGGAATTTCTGAGAAAAGGCACGTCAAGTTGAATTTCTGACATGTATATATTCACCTAAATCGATTCACTGAATTGAGAATCATGGCACTAGCTTTTCAAGAAGATAAACTGATGGGAAAATATCAAATATTACGGTAATTACCTTTCTGTTTCTTGTCGGCGGCGCTGCTCTCCTCCTCGGGCGGGGTGAGGACAAAGTTCAGCCAGCGCACAAAGCCTCGTTCCTGCTTCTCCTTCCAGCGCTCGTCGTAGTACTTGTTCTTGGACGCAAACGCCATCGGGTGTTTCGGCAGTGCTGAAATTATAAATCAAGGAAACTATGAAGCCAGGAGGAAAATGGTTTGGGAGCTCCTGGGGGTTCACAGGTTATTGTATTATTGTAATTTAACTAATTTATTGATGGCATATCGCAATATTTGTTGTCATGAGGCACCGATGCAGCCTCACCAGTGCTGCATTGGAGTACCATGTCTAGTGTTAAATACATTCTGAATATATCCAAATACTATTTTCAAGACAGCATATTATAGGTCCAGAGATGTAAGTGGTATATTGGAAAAATCCCTAAAAGGATACCGGCGGTGCGGCTTATAGGATCGGCACAGAAACAGGGTGTGGCTTAAACTGATAGAATAAAACAAATACAGGCATGCTTAGTATAAATCACAGCTACTGTCGGCAGTACAGGAGCCTAGGAATAACTACCTCTTTTACAAAGTCTTACTCATTTTGCGAACGTTGGACCCCTGAAAAAAAAATGCTTCTGGGTTCAAGCAATAAAAAAAACAAAAAAGTTTTTTTTTGTTTAAAAAACACACAAATCCGACTGTACCTACCTAGCCTTTTCCATGTTACCAGAAACACACAATTAATCTGTTTTGGCCATATCCAGCCCTTTAACTGAGTGAGGGCCCAGGACTTCCCTCGCCTCTGAGGTCACTGCTGCCTTTTTATTTCATCTCTGAGTGAGGGCCCAGGGCTTCCCTCAGATCACTGAGGTCACCCTGCCGCCTACCCACCCCCACCCCCTACACAGGTGTTCCCAGTGAACATCTGTGTATAAAAGGTTTTCCACAACTCTCATCCAAAATAGGTATCTTTCCAGTTGACACATGTAAACTCAGGCATCCTTGTTGCTTCTTCATGTAATATAATCCACAATATAAACAGCTAAGTACTCCCTCACACCCAGCCCTGTTGCTGAGTGAGGGTCCAAAACTTCCCTCTGATCTCTGAGGTCAACCTTCACAGCTAAAAACTTGTTTACTAAGTAGAAATTGTAAAAAATTAAAAAAAACGACCTAGTTCCCGGTTTATTTTTGGCCGTGTAACCAGAACACAACTATTTTTTTTCAGGCCTTACAAGAACTGACCTGTTTTATTGGATCCTGCCATGAGTCGTAGTGAGCGCTGGGCCACCTTAGGTTTGGGTTTGGGGCGTGGTGCGGCCGGCTTCTTGTTCTCTTTACTCATTCCTGCCAGGGCCGCTGTAACAGTAGAGGTAGGGTACACATTAGTAGGGATGTCATCGCTACTTACCAAATCGAAATTTCGGTATTTTTGGATTTCCGATTATCGTATCGACAAAAACGCAAAATCGATAAACTTTTTGACCTACTTTTATCCTGTAAAAAGCTTTATTTGAGTGCAGAAATAAGGAAGATTGAGGCATTTTTGGCCATTTATTTGCATGACGAAAACCGGACCCTAAAGGTCCCATAGAAGCAAATGGTTCTGCTATAAAATGTTATGTAACTCAACACTCTAACATCTAGCCTATGATTATGTTGGGTATTATGAATTCTGTTTGGGCCTGAAAAACAGGTAAAAACATGTCTTTTGAACATTATTTAGCTAGTATTTGTCTCTATCGAAAAACCGGAAAAAAATCGGAATTTCGAGACTAAAATAGTGATAATCGAAATTGGAATAAATTGGATACCAATGACATCCCTACACATTAGACATGCCACAAAGGTGGGAAGGGTAATGCTTCTTCTGGAAAGCTCTCAAAAGGCACACCACAAAAATATGTCGGTCTACAGCAACATAAAGGTTGGTTGATCTCAACAGACTTCAGAAAGTGTGAAATGCGTAGACCAACGTTATCTGGCTTAAGCAAAGTCAACTTTGATTGATGTCTTGGTTATTTTACTGTTACACTGTATATAATGTAAGAAAGAGCTTAGTTACTTCATATTTCTCATCACCTTATGGGAATATTTGCTGCTGTTGTAACGACGCGCTGCACAGGCCACACTTCTTGTCAGGATGAATTAAGAAATTAAAATTGAATCGAAAACAGAATACAATCCCGGTTACCATAAAACCTTGCGTATAATACACAAATCAGATCGCTGGTGCAGCTTATAGGATTGGCCCAACGTTGGGGTGCGGCCTATACAAGGGTTTTTACTACTATGGTACAGTACTAAACTCACCAAAATCAGATCACTGGTCCGGCATATAGGATTGGCACAAAGTCTAGGTGTGGCTTATATGTGAGTTAGGCTTATACGCAAGGTTTTACAGTAATATATTATAACTCCAAAGTAAGGAGAATGTCTAGGTAGTGCACTGACCTTCCCTCCTGAGGGCCTGTGTCTTGGTGAGGCCCCCTACCACAGACTGCGGGGCAGCGCTCCCCTCCCGCCGCACCTTCTTAGGGGCCGGCTCCTGCACCTGCCTCCCGCCGGTCGTCTTACCGCCGGTACCCGGGCGCCGGTCGCTGCTCAGCTCCCGCTTCTTACCGTCTGCCACGGCCTGCCGCCGGTTCTGTGCGGCCGACGTGGGGCGCAGGTAGTTAGCCACCACTGGGGGGCGCTTTGCTGCAATGGCCGCCCGGGGTACCGGGGGTTTGGTCGCTGCTCGCGGCTCCCGGTTAGATTCACGCAGTGTTCCCACGATGCCGGACTTTATAGGTTTTATGATTGAGGGCTGGTTGTTGGGTGGTGCAGCGTGTAGCGGGGAGGGGACTAGTGGGGGAGCGGTGTAGTCGGCGGAGGTACCCAGCTCTGACATGGTCAGGGGGGAGTCACCAAACTGGTCGTCAGTCTGAGGGGAGTCCCGGACTGTAGCCTCGCTGTCCTGATCACTCGGTACCAATCCACGTGCCACAAGCGACCCATTCAGGGAACTGTTTGCTTGGTATGTGTTTGATCGTCGCCGGAACTGGCCACTGGTACGGCGCCGGGTTCTCTCCCGTGGAGTCTTCTTGCGAGGAGAGATGGACTGCGAGACACTCCGGTCCTCGTCCATGTGGCGTAGTGAGCGGGAGCCGGGGTAGTTTACACCCTGGATGTTGATCTTGGTCGGGGTGTGCCTCCCCGGGGAGGGGGAGTGGCTGAGGGGGGTCACACCGAGGGAGTCGGGGGTCAACGTGGGTTGTCTGCCCCTGGGGGTGGAGGGGGAGTGTGTGAGGGGCGTTACCCCGGGTGAGTCGGGTGTTCTACACGTCGGGGACGTTACCTCAAACAGGCAGCGACCCTCTATACCCACACCCTGTGGGGAGGGCACCGAGGGCGTCTTAGTCACGGTCAGACTACTCCCTCTTCGTGGATCCTGCTCCTGTACTATTGGTACCAGGCGCTCACTAGGTCTGTTCTTGGTGACAGTTAGGGTACTGACCCTACGTGGATCCTGCTCCTGTACTATAGGCACTAGGTGCTCACTGGGCCGGGTCTTGGTGATGGTTAAGGTACTGAACCGCCGGGGGTCCACCACCACCGGGGCCTCCTCAGCCTCAAACAGGGCCTTACACGGCACGAACTCCTCCCGGCTGACCACCGGTTGGTCCTTGGTCACCGTTAGGGTACTCACACGGCGGGGGTCTGGGCTCGGCAGCGACTCGGGGAATACGGTCTGGGGAGGAGTCTTGTCAAACATCTGGGAGTCTTCCAGACTTGTCTGCGAGTTTTCCCTACATGTCTGCGAGTCTTCCCGACTTGTCTGGGAATTTTCCTGACTGCTCTGGGAGTCTTCCCGTCTCATCTGTGAGTCTTCCTGACTAATCTGTAAGTCTTCCCGTCTCGTCTGCGAGTCGTCCTGGCTCGTCTGTGAGTCCTCTCGACTTGTCTCAGAGTCCTCCTTGCTACTGTTGTGGAGAGCGAGGAGGTCAGAGAAGAAGCGGCGGGGGCTGGCGGGTGTCGGGGTGTGGACCCGGGCGTGGGACCGCTCGTCGTGCTGCGAGATGGGCAACGACTCCCGCATGGCGTGGTTACTGATACTGGACACTCGCTGAGGGGTCAACACTCGGGTCTCTGACAGGTTAGACGGGGCCCCGAGCAGGGTGCTATTGTTCACATGAGAGCCTCGCGGGGTTAAGACCCTGGTTTCAGATAAGTTAGATTGGGGGCCGAGCATGGTGCTGTTGTTCATATTGGAACCTCGTGGAGTTAAGACTCGTGTCTCAGACAGGTTTGGCAGGGCGCTGAGCCTGGCGTTGGTGTACACGTTGGAGCCCCGTGGAGTCAGGACCCTTGTCTCAGACAGCAGGTTGGGCGGGGCGGCCAGGGGGCTGGTCACAAAGGTGGCATGGTGTGGGGCAGGCATCGACATGCGGCTAGAGTTGACGTCACTGTACCGACTCAGCACTCTGTAGGGGCAACAAGCACAAAGGGTTTATTGATTGATTCTAAAATACTGCAAGGATTTAGATTTGTTATTCAATACTTTGCATCATGTTACTAGTATAGTTATAATTTCAATGTGACGTTTGTGTTTTTGATTATTAAAGTAGTTATGCCGGTCTCAATCCGAATTGTTTAGTATCAGCCAAAAACTAGAAAAATCATCAATTCACAATTCTTATGCACAAGGCAAATTAAGCCAAATGTATTTAAAGCATTTTGATGGCGTTTTAGTAGTCTAAGTGCCCTAAAGATCGTCAAAATGTGGACTTTTTCTGGAATAAGAAAGGCCCCATAAAGGGAGGGGGCGCATATTAGAAGGAGGGCTCTTATTACAGTATTCAGAGATGCCACTCCCTTGTCGACAAAAAGTAGGAAATCCTTAAAGTATTAGTTTGGTCAATTTTCTGTAGCAAGTAAGCGAAATTCAAAATTTCAGCATTTCTGAGTATTTAAATCTTCAGTGTTTGAGACATGAAGTGAGTTTTACTGGTACCGTGTTGCGTCGAAGGCAGTGGTGGTGTTGGTGTGGTGGGTGTGGTAGGTGGTGTTGGACTCGGCCTGCTGACTGAACACATGACGTCCTAGTGGCCGCGTGGCACGTGACACCTCTGTGCGCGTCTCCCCCCCGGCACCGTCCTCCTCTACCAGGTACTCTACCTCCTCCTGGTAGGAGTAG
This sequence comes from Harmothoe impar, assembly GCA_947462335.1. NCBI lineage: Eukaryota > Metazoa > Annelida > Polychaeta > Phyllodocida > Polynoidae > Harmothoe > Harmothoe impar. The sequence continues at coordinate 65,002,899 of OX381717.1, read as the reverse complement.
ATTAGATAGATTACATTTTTATTTGGCAAAAATATTCCCATACAAATATACAGCAGTCCAACATTATAGCACTCCAATGCACTATATGGATATATATCTAAAACTGGACATCGACATCCATGTAACAGAATCCTTCTAACAGAAAGCTATATTTAGTAGAAGTAGAAATCCATGAATATCTATAATGAAGGAGAACACCATGTTCATGCCTATGAATATGTCTGTGTGTATGTTCATTTCAAAATTCAAGATTGCAACCATTCATTGAATGCCACCATGCTTTTAATGTAATCTCGAATTGCAGTTGCAGTAATTTGATACTAATAAAAAAAATCTATTCTATTTTTTTTTCATGAACAGTGGGCATCCCATAGATTCAAGATGGCTATCACTCATTGAATGTCCCGATGCTTGAAATGCAATCTTGACTTGTAGTTGCATTAATTTGATCAAAAAAACAAATCCTATTTGATTTTTCCTTCATTCAACCCATTCAAGATGGCTACCATTTACTAAATGCCACAATGCTTTCAGTGCTTTCAATGCTTTCAGTGCAATGAAGAATTGTAGTTGCATTAATTTGATATCTATTATAAGAAAATGTCTATTTGATACCTTTTTCAAACACAGTTGGCACCCCATAGGTTTAGGATGGCCACCATTCATTGAATGCCACAATGCTTTAAATGCAATCTTGAAATGTAGTTGCATTAATTTTACACTGTTAAAAAAATCCAATTTAGTTGTTTTTTTCATGAAGAGTTGGCACCCCATAGGTTCAAGATGGCCACCAGTCATTGAATGCCATAATGCTTAAATGCAATCTTGAATTGCAGTTGAATTAATTTGATTTAAAAAAAACAACACTTTCCTTTTTTTCTTTCATGAACAGTTGGCACCCCATACATTCAAGATGGTTACCAGTCATTGCATGCCACAATGCTTTAAGTGCAATCACGAATTGTAGTTACATTAATCTGATACTAATAAAAAAAATAATTATATATATTTTTTTAAATTCATGAATAGTTGGCACCCCATATATCTAAGATGACTACCATTCATTGAATGCCCCGATGCTTGAAATGCAATCTCTTATTGTAGTTGCATCAATTTAATGCTAATAAAAAAACAAATTCTCATCGATTTTTCTTTTATGAATAGTTGGCACCCCATAAGGTGGCTACCATTCATATTAATGCAAATACAATGCGTTAAGTGCTATCATGAATTGAAGTTACAATTAATCTGATACTAAAAAAAAAATTCTATTTGATTTTTCTTTCATGAACAGTTGGCACCCCATAAATTGAAAATGCACCCAGCACCCAGGTCAATAGCTATATACGGACAAGTGTACCTCCCCTGCCTGTTCTCCTTCAATGCAGAGTGAAGAGGGTGGGAGGGGGTGACCATCAACAGTGCATAAACACTTTGATTGGATGACAATGCAGTTTTTATATTACAACCCTAAATTTGTGCAACGAAAATCATCAAGAAATACTAAGTATTTTTTCCAAAGAATAGCTTTTCTAGAATGGCTCGATACTCAAAAATCCTACTGCGAATAAAAAAAAGTCAAATTCTGATTCTAAACACCTGAAAAGTGAGAAATGCTGGCGTTCACGGTTTATGTAGGAAATGTACTAAAAACACCAAAAATATGCATTAAAACCCTAATTTTCTCAAAAACTGTTCAGTAGGATTTTTTCTAACTGAGGTTCCAGTGTTTTCTACCCTCATATTACACATTGGCATAGAGAATATATTTGCACCTAGTCAGGATTTTGCCCTAGAAGCAATCTGTGAGGCAAAAAACAGCCAAAATGAGCCACTGGTCTGAAGTATAAAACTGGGCATCGATCACTATAGAGCTACAAAGAGAGAGAATCGATGTCCAGTAAAAATTATGAAGATGTTTTTCAACAAATGTCAAAGATGGTACTTTACTGAAACAAGGGGACAAATTCAAGGAGTGGCTTTGGGTTTTTATAGGATTGTTATGAACTACACGTGAGAAAACGAGGGGGCCTTGATTTATAATTTTTGGTGTTTCTGAGCTTCCTTTGCAATTCCTATTTGATGGTTTGCAGCAACACTGCATGTTCAGTTAACTACATGCACTTAGCTAAATCTTTTTGATTTTTATTGGTTTTAATGCAGCTGGTATAATAGAATCAAATATCTACCAATGGAATCAAATAGGTACCAATGCAATTTCATTGGTGGCGATGCAATTCTATTGATCCCTATGCAAATACCATCTTGGCAACAATCTTGAAAATTTCCTGGATCAAAAATCAGAGCCTGCAAATGCATTCTACACCCCAGAAAACCCTATTATCCATGTGTCATACAAGGAAATCAGACAATCTTGAGTTTCTTGGAAATTTCTCGGATTGAAAATCTGAGCCTGAAAATGGATTCTACATCCCAGAGAACCCTATTATCCATGTATCATACAAGGAAATCAGACAATCTTGGTTTTTGGTGGCCATTTTGGCAGCCACCTTGGATATTTCTTGGATTGAAAATCTAAAGCTGAAAATGGATCCTACATCCCAGAAGACCCTCTTCTTCATGCATCACACAAGGAAATCAGACAATCTTGAGATTTCGGCAGCCAGAGGGAGGTACATGTAGCAGAGGGAGGAGGAGGGGACAGAGGGTGGAGAGAAGGCAGAGGGAGGGCAGAGGGATGAGAAGGTAACAGGAAAGAGGGGGGGGGGATGAGGGGAAAGATGGGGTAGTAGGAGGGGGCAGAGGGAGGAGTAGGGGGTAGAGGGAGGAGGAGGTAACAGGAAGGAGGGAAATGGGGGTAGAGTGGGGAGGAGGGGAAATATGGGGTAGTAGGAGGGGGCAGAGGGAGGAGGAGAGGACAGAGGGAGGAGGAGAGGGCACAGGACAGTGGCAGGAGGAGGGGAGGGCAGAGGCAGGAGGAGGAGGAGGAGAGGGCACAGGGAGGAGGGGGGCACAAGGAGGACTTGTGATGGCCTTCCTTTAAAGACTAAAATATTATTTCAGGGTTGGTGCATGTGTGTGTGTAGTGGGGGAGGGGTAATTATGTTGGACTTCACAGTTTGTCTTTGGGGGGGGCTTGAGTGATTTCAAGAGCCACCCTGGATCACTCAACTTCTAGTATAGGTCCTGTATGTGCATAGTATGGGAATTGGCATTGACATTGACAGCTTGGCTTGGCATGGGAGTCAATAGTTATTAGGCTGGTGCCTATCCTTGCCATTGGCAGCCACATTAGAGAACTCAAAATATGGCTGTTCACACGATGTCTAGGCCTTACCACAAGGTACATTGGTTCTACATGTAGTAACTGAAAGCAAGATCTAGGATAAATTAGTCTTGCACACGCCTGCAAGGACACATGGGGATACCAGCCCTAGCAAGGTTTAAGGGCCAGCTAGGGCTATGTCTAACAATGAACAAGGGGGCCTTTGCTAGTCTTTTCTTGTCAAAAATCTAAACCCTCCTCAGTGGTGTAAATGGCTTTGGGGACAAGGTCCCAAAGCCAATAATGTGTCACAATTATTTCGGTGAGGTGTTACACGATAAGTGGCTCCAAATGGCGCAAGTCATGGACAATCAATGAATTAATGAACCGAGTTTTGTTTTCTGAGGTTTTATAGTATTGATTGTTTTGATTTTTGATGTCATCGATATCCAATTTATTTCGATTTCGATTATCACTATTTTGGTTTTGATTTTTCAATTATATCGATTTATTGCAATGCTAATCTGGTAGGTAATATCTTCTTCAGATGACTTTTTCATAGCGGGGAATATTAGGAATCTTTGATTCAGACAATGGGCAATTCTAGGCAGAATTGGGTCAACAAAGGGTATCATCCTTGCACTGAATAATAATTCCAGTTGTAGTCGGAATTTTTTTTTATTATTTTTTTTAAGATTTTGAAAGATAAATTCTTCAAATTGTATTTAAGATAGTTTATTGATATAACGATTTTGTCAATGCAATAATCGCAATTCCGTGAATGTTGAAGTATCGATATGGGGGGTATCGCTGACACACATACCTGGTACTCCTCTGTGTACTCGGTCAGCTCGACACACTCGGTCACTTCTACACTCTCGGTTACCTCCACACACTCTATCATCTCTGTCTGCTCAATGACCGTCGTTTCTGCTGAGTCAGGGGGGCTCTGGATACTGTAGGGGAGATTGAGTTGAGATTGTAAACATCACTTTACTGACTATATACAGTGGGATCATATGACCGCTTTACAACTCGATAGCAGACTGGTAATAGCAGAGGAAGATTCATTTCGTGTTTGTTTTTTTTATATCTGAACATGGCAAACAAAGTGTTCAAGTTCTCTTGACTTAGTCCCACCAGGGCTATAGGGCTCTTAGGTGTTAGGCCATGGGCGCATCCATGTTCGGGGGTTAAAAGTTCAACTAGCTAACAGTAGTTGGACGATTATAGGCCCAGTACTAACTGAACCCCCCAAAGAGCAACCCCCTCTTCTGGGTATATGTAGAACTTTAGGCTCATCACTCTACCGCCTGACTAAAAACGGGGGACACGACAGTAACACCTAGGTGCCCTATAATAGAACTGGACCAATGCATATAATCTAATCTACTCATGAAATTATCTGAATTCTTCAGTATTTTTAATGGTGTCGGCTATAACTGACGTGCTGTCGTTGAGCTTGGTGTAGGTGTTGGAGCGCCTCATCTTGGACTTCCTGCGCCTGTTGCTGGTTCTGGGCGTGCTGATTCCCGGCGTGCCCTCCTCACAATACGGCATGGGTGGCAGGTTCTCCAGGTCCTCCGTGTACTCCCGAACAGACTCCCGCACCGCCCCCAGCGGGGACGGACTCTTCTCTTTGATGATTCTACGCGGCTGTAGAGCTCTACAAATACACAGGGAACGGTGACACAACCTGACGGCATTCTGTGCGGTGGGGTAATTAGTTACCGTAAAACTCTTCCTTTAAAGATGGGTTAGGAGCTAATTTAGGGTCAATTTTTATTTTTCAGTTTTTTCAACGCATTTGTGTTCATAATGTCCATATGAATATGTGTATAGCCTTTTAAATCATGCTAATACTTATAAATGCATAAGACATAGAGAAAACTAGGTCAGGGAACCCCTTTCTCTAATAGAGTCGGGTCCCCTGAGCTAGTCTGACCATGAGTTTCTTTACTTTTTATAGGTTTATATGTACAGTATCAGAATAATTTTAAAAGCTACACACATATTTATATGGACATTATGAACACATATACGTTGAAAAACTGAAAAATAAAAACCGAGCCCAAATTAGCTCCTAACCAATCTTTAAGACGGATTTATTTTGGTATTTATTTTCCCTACAAGACAGATTTTTTTATCTAAAAGGTTGGGTTTTATTATAAAGTATAGAGAAAACCATTCTATTAAGTCTTTTTCCTTCAAGACGGGATTTTATCTCAAAATAAGGGGTCATATTAAAGGCGGGGTCGTCTAAAAGGAGGGGTTTTACAGTAATAAGCCCTCTAAGGACGGCATAATGCATTGATGCACCATGCCTTTGGTCCTAATGAGGCCATGCTTAAAAAAAAGTTTGTTTCCGGTGGAGCGGGTGGCCTAAAAAAAAAGTCACCCGGTAGGCCGCAAATTCTTTTTTTTTTAGATTTTTTTTTTTTTCAAATCTTTCCCACCCTGGTACCTAGGTGGGCAATGCATATCTGTATATAGGCATGTTTGGTATCAAATGAAAGCTGAGGATTAAGCCATCTATGGCCACCCTGTCGGGGGAGGGGGGTAGTTGAGCTTACCCACTCACTGCCTCCAGGATGGTTTCTGTTGGAACTAGGTGGGGGGGGGGGGGGGGGGGGGAAATGGGGGTTTCCTTTGTGCAAATGGTATGCAATCCGCCCTGTATTTAAGTAGAATAAACTATGCATGGGAACATAATTGTATTCAGGCGATAGGCCCCTGTTCAATAATGGAATTAAGGGCATTATCCTGGCTGGTGGCATCTTACTATAAAAGATTGATTGTGTGATTTAAATCACAATTGACCCAGGGTTTGGGTGAGATTGGGAAAGAAGAACGAAAAAGCTAAACCCCAATCTCTATTTTTTCAGTCCACCAGAAAAAAAGTTCCAAGGAAACCCATCCGCATCATAATAATTCATAATTATCCCTTCAACACGCATGCTCCAAATCCTCCAAGTATGTACACATGTTAACATGTGTATTAAACATGAATTTAATCAGTTTCTTCAATAAAATTGCATAGAATACAGTGGTGATTGTGCTGTGATCCGTGGCATGTCCCAGTGCCACTACGCTTCACCTATAGTGGTGCTAGAATCGAGTGTGGCCTCTACCACCCACCTAACCCACACACGGGCATTAACTGTAGCGTTTTCCACGTGCCTCTGCTGTAAAGTGTATGCACTACACTCATAAACAGACGCGAAAGTTAATGCCCGTGGATTCCGAGGGGACCCCTCATGTAGGCTATAACTGACCATAAAGCGTCTCATAAAAACGTCTCACCTGCTCTTAACCATTGTAGGTATAGGAAGTCTGTGTGAACGTGCATCTTTTAAAGTCAGGATTCAAGGTCACTGGCCTATCTTCAGCATTAGTTCACACAGACTCCATTTTTGGGTTGTTTTTTACATTTTTTGAGGAGCTTTTTTCATGGGGAATTTTTTGTTGTTGACATTTTGAAAAAAAGAGGGGGACACAGATTGTTCCACAGTAGAACTTTAGCTTTATTTTGAACAGAAAAACCAAAAAACAAAGGCAGGGCGAACGTTCAAAGTCAGCTTACCAATCTGCGTTTTTTTGTAGGAAAACCGTCTCACAGAGACCCAGGGTACCCTGGGTCAATAATACGCAGTGGTGTACAAGGGAGTTAGTTAAGATAACTTTGACGTTCATATAATTGACTGTAGACTGTATGGGGGGGGGGGGGGGGGTAGTGAATATTATTTCTCAAAATCGGAAATCCGGATATAATCAGAACTCTGTCATCTCTGCCCGGGATATATAATGTCTAGGTAACAAGTGGGATTGTCTAAATGAACCTGCTACCCAGTCATGAGACAGCCAGCCCTTATCTCGTCACCAGAGATAAGGGCCGCAGTCAGCAGTTAGTAGAGGTCCCACACCACAATCTATGGTCGCACACATTCCCACTAGCTGATCTTGCAGACTGGAGGGTAGCAGCACCATGTATTTAGACAAAGTGACCCCCCCCCCCCCATGTTGTATTAAATTCAATGATGTATGATCAGATGCTTTATTGACCCAGGGGCACTACTGTGCCTCAGGTCTTATACGACGGTTTTGCAGAAAATTAAGACATTTTTCACGACTTTAACTCTAATAATTCTGTAAATAAAATTTTCTGAATCACAATTGTTGCCCTCATTTTAAGCTGTGATAAATGCCTATTGCTAGATGCTACAGTCTTGATCAAAGTCTTCTGCAAATGCCTAAAAAAGCCATATGAAAAAGGGTCACTTTTGGCCTTTTTTGTCCATTTTTCTTCAGCACTGTAGGTATAGGAAAAACCTCCACCAACTGCCCTCACCCAAAGTGACAAGCTCATTGGTTTCTATGTTGAATGGAGAGATAACACGGTATATGAGACGCTGTGACAACTGTGCATGACCTCCCTTGGAGTCTTTTAATTTTTAATTTTTTTTTTTTTTTAATTAAAAAAACAAAAAACTTTTACCTATATACCCTCCCCGTCCTCTCCCTCCCTCCTCTCTCTCCCCCTCCCTCATACTTATATAAAAAATGCCCTGGGTCACACGTGATGCCAATCGCATATACCATTCATTGTACAATTATTAGGACCAGGAAATTGCTACCTTTAGTTTAGGATCCACTCTGACAAAAAAAAAAAAAAAAAAATGCGGGCGGGTAGCACTGGGGAAAAAAGTCACCCGCCCGCTCCACCGTAAACAAACTTTTTTTTAAGTGTGGCCTGATGCTTGAATGCAGCCCTGGCATGTAACTCGCCAGTGCTGCATTCAAGCATCATGTCTACTATATGGAGTTGAGACACTCCTGAAAGGTCGTCATGATGACAAATGTCATCTTTTTAGCGACATGTCATCCTTTAATAGAGGTTTTATGTCATGGATACTATTTTCAAGAGATGTTAATGATGGAGCTAGGGATGGATACAGCTTGACAGCAATATATATATTCGTTTTCATTGGTTTTATTTCTTTACTGATTCTCAAGACCAATGTGCTACTACAAGACGGCTTGTTTTATCACTTTATCTTTAAAGATATACTACTTTGAGTGGTAATATTACGCAGAAAAAAACTGTTTTCGTTCTTACTTTTCTCTCATAGACTTTGGCGGGGTTTTCTCCGAGATGACCGGGGTATTGGGCATCTCAGGTGAGCTCTTCTCAAACGTTGTCCTACGTGGTTCAACGGGCGAGTCCAACGGCCCCGGGGGCATCGTGCGCTTCTCAAATATGAAGGATGCCGGGTTGAGGGGCACCTGGGGGTTGAAGTAGGTCACCGGGTCCGCTGCTGTTGTGTTCACTGCTTTAGGCGCCGGGTCGCTGATCCTCTTAGGTGGAGGTGTCTTGAGTTTGTTAGTTGTGGGACGAGTGCCTCGTTTGGCGGCCGGCTTGGCAGGTGGGCTGCGAGACTTGGCGGTCGGGCTGCGAGACTTTGTCAGCTTGGGGCGTGGTGCGACCGGCTGCTGCTGTGTGCTGGTGTTGTGCTTGTTGCTGGTACGCAGCACGCCACGTACCGGCACAAACGGCTTGTTGGCCCACGTCTTACGCACCTTCTGTACAATGAGGACAGTGGCAAGATGTTATGCAAGCAAAATTTGTCAATTTTTCTTGAATTGTTTTGGTTCAGCTTTACAAGAGTAAAGATTTCGAAAATCTTCAAAGCAATCTCACTTTTTTTAAAACTTGGAAACTTCTACTAGAGACGTTCTAAAAATAACTATGAGTATCGGTCTTCTTAACACATTTAAAACCTTGAACTACAGATTTTTTTAAAAATTAGCTTTGAAATTATATTTGTGTTTTTCAAACCATGGGATTGGTTGATTTTCCAACAAAAACAGGCTTAAAAACGTGTTTTTACTTGCTCTATTCATTCCCTTGTTGAACACAGATGTAACACTTACCTTCTTGGGTTTGGGTGGTTCCTCTAACTTGCCCATGAAGGTGGCCTGTAGCTTGTAGGCCCCGTCCACCTTAAACAAGACGGTCTCTCTGTAAGCCCCGACTGTGAGCGGTATCCACTCCACACTCAGTATCACCTCACTCTCCCCCTCCACCGTCAGAGCGCTGTCACTGAGAGTGAAGTCACGCCCCGCCCTGTCTACCCGCACCTCCTGGGGGTACTCATGGGGGTTTACAACCCGCAGGTGGCGCGTCACGCAGTCCCCCGGTCGTGCTGTACCAAAGTCTACTTTAGGAGGCCGCGTGAAGTGGGTCAGGGTGAGGGTTTCGAGGTCGGTCGTGTCAATCATCGGTGCCTCCGGGCTTGGAGGTTGGACGGCCAGTTGGAAGGCGACCGGGGCCTTGCCGGGAGTGAACCATGACCTCCGTTTGCGGGAGTTGCCGCCCGGAGGCGTCTCCATGTTGGGGTCTTCACAGGCGGCCATCTTTGCTGCCTGTCTGGGGGGCTCCTACCCAGTAATGGTATACCTAGGGGGAGAGAACAAGGTGGGTTAGATATTAAGACTATATATTTCTTTATTGAGGCATGAACATGAATTAAACTGTAGCATATATGGAACTTGTTAATATCATTTACTATGTGTCTTTAATACGATGTATAATTGTATTTAGATTAGGTTAGTTTGTATGGGTTTCTTTTGGCCTAAAATTACTATTTGGAGTATCAAGAGATGCCGCTCACTAGTTCACTGCAGGAAATAAACATTATCTGGTACAGAAATTCCAGTGAAAATGTAGAAATTCCTGTAAAAGTAGGCAAAGTGGCATGTGTAAGACTGATAATCCCTAACCTTATATCACCTATACCGCGGTAGGCCTATGCCGTAAGGGTGCCCTTTGCCTCTGCCAGGCTCTGGGTTAAAGGCCCGGTCACACTGGTCGTGAAATCAAGAACGAATGTTTTGTAAATCCAAGACAATTGTTTTGTAAATCCAAGACAACTGTTGCACCACAAATGTTTTCAATTCCAAGACAGGTGTGACTGGCATTCCAAGACAAAAGTGTTTCCAGACAAAAAAGTTTTGCAGCAAAACATTTGTCTTGACTCCCCACAACAATTGAATTGTCTTGGCATTAGTTACAAAACATTAGGTTTTTTTCATCATTTCACGGCCAGTGTGAGTGAGTGTGACCGGACCTTCACAGTGTGGGGGTGGTGGTAGATTGTAGGGGTACACGTAGTGACGTAAGAGGTAGCGATGCAAGGCCAGCGCACATTTCCGCACCTGCTATTCTGTCAACACTGGAATTGCATTGTCATAATGGGGCTAATATGGGGGCTATGGGTGTAATTGCCGAGGCTGTCACCAAAATGAAGTATAAACCTGACTACATAGTGGTACAAGCTATGGATATTGATGTTCACATAAACACCCCCATCTCGAAGCTATACCTAAGCGCTGACAATCTGGTAGAGTGCCTGGAGAAAGCATTTCCAAATTCTCACATAGTACTCTCCGGCCTACCAACATATAGCAACAACGGCAAGAATACCTTAAAGCAAAACCTTGAAGCCTATCTAAAACACAAACTGGCCAACAACTTCAAGATGTGCCTCATGGACAACAGCGGGTTCAACTTAAGGGACCCACTTCACCTGAGTTTGCGCATAAAAGAAGGTATCTGCACCAGGCTGGCTAAGCTGGCTTACCCTAATCAACGATAGGGGGATGGGCATACATACTCCGTTGAACAACAAATCAACAGGAAAACAACAAAAACTATAAAATTCTGTTATTGGAATATTCATGGACTCGGTGACAAGCTATCACTACCTCACATACAAAAACTGATCTCTAGTCAGGATATAGTAATTCTTAGTGAGATCTGGAAAAGTCCTGACTATAACCCAAATACCTCGAATTATAAATACACTCAGGTTACACGCTCACAGAAACACCCAAATGCTAAAAGGCACTCTGGAGGTATTGGAATTCTTATATCAAAATACATAGAAAAGGGTGTTAAGATTGATAATAAATGTGATTTCCTTGTTTGGATCCGACTAGACTCTAAATTTTTCGGACTAGAGAAGGACGTGGTGGTAGGTGCTATCTATATCCCACCGGAAGGTTCGTCCTACCTAGCTGAAAATGACAATTATTTTGATATTATATCAGAACAACTTGGTGCTCCTGAACTGCAAAATGTTGATCTAGTCTTATGTGGTGATCTCAATGCCAGAACTGCGTCCATTCATGAACTAAGTGATGAAACATATGACTCATGCAATAATGTATTACCTGAGCATAGAATATCAAATGACTGTGTCCTTAATAATAATGGAAAAGAACTGATTCAGTTATGTAAAGATACAGAAATGTTAATACTAAATGGTAGGTTTGGTGATACTACAAATACTAGTGCCTTTACATGTCATACCGCAAATGGTCATAGTGTAGTGGATTATGTTTTATGTAAGGTTAACTCTGTTATGATTATGGAAAGGATGGAAATTCTTAACCTTCTCCCAGATTCAGATCATTCTCCTGTGACATTCTGTGTAAAAGGAGTTGCTCAAAGAATTGGTGCTAACAGAACTAAAGATGATAAACATATGACTTATAAGTGGGACTCGACAAAGAAAGAAATATATAGAGATGGTATAAGTAGTAATGAATGCATAAATCTAAAGAATTCTATTGTCGCACTTGCGGCAAATGACAATGTTGATATAGAAAAAATAGCCATGGTATATTATAAGTTGCTTGATGTTGCTATTCCTGTTGAAAAACGATCACCCAGAAAAGCCACATCTGAATTCCCATGTAATAACTGGTATAATGATGAATGCCGCACAGCAAAGAAAATTGCAAACGAGTTCAGTAAGTCAAATGAATTACATTCTGAAGAAAATAAGGTAAGGTATAGGATACTTAAAAGCAACTACAAGAGAGTAATACAAAAGGTTAAGAGAAACGCAAAACAAAAAGACGGTCAAGAATTAGACAAAATGCTAGAAACCAATAACCATGCCAAGTTCTGGAAAACATGGGGAAAATATAAAAGGAAATCTAGCTCTAATGACATTCCCCTTGCTGTATTTGTCAATTGTTTCCAGAAACAGCAAACTCCTCCACATATTGACTACTTCGATTATGAAGGCATGGCACAGCTGGAGCAAACAGTACAACAATTCAGTTTTGGTTACAATTCTGACATGATTGAAAATACTGTGCAATCTCTCTTAGACTCTCCCTTTACACAGGATGAGATTCAATATGCTCTTAAGTTAATGAAAACAAACAAGGCAACGGGAACAGATGGAGTTCCCTCTGAATTCCTGAAATATGGTGGGGAAGACCTGGTGGATGTTCTTCATGTGGTTTTTAATTGTATACTTATGTCTGGTAACTTTCCTGAACGTTGGGCTGAGGGTATAATAAGCCCATTACACAAAAAAGGAGATCGAGATAACCCTGAAAACTACAGAAAGATAACAATAATGAACAGCACTTGTAAACTTTTTGAAATTGTTCTAAACAACAGGCTTAAATTTAGTAATGAGATGCTAGACATGAATGATCCACTCCAAAATGGGTTTATAGAGAATGGAAGGACCTCAGACAACCTGTTTATTCTATACTCTGCTATAAAGATAGCACAAGCAAATCATAAGTCACTTTACTGTTGTTTTATTGACTTTACAAAGGCCTTTGACTTTATCAACAGAAAGGCACTATTTTACAAGCTGATATGTAGTAAGGTAAAGGGGAAATCTCTCAAGGTTCTTATGGATTTGTTTGAGAAATCACAATCTCGAGTACGTGTAAATTCAATCTTAAGTGATGGTATTGACAGTTTATATGGTGTCTTACAAGGTGGAGTTCTTAGTCCTAAACTGTTTAATAGCTATCTGTCTGACATTAGTGAATACCTGGTCCCGGAGCTAGGGATTGATATAAATGGTACAAAGGTTGCATATCTGTTATATGCTGATGACCTTGTTTTATTCTCTACCACACCTGAGGGACTACAAACCCAAATCAATAATTTATTTCAATACTGTAGAAAGTGGCATTTAATTGTAAATATGTCTAAATCAAATATTATGGTGTTTCAAGAAAAGAAAAATTCAAAGTCTTGCCTATTTAAGTATGGCAAGGATCCCTTGGCTAAGGTCACAACATACAAGTATCTAGGCTTCACATTACAATCTGACCATAAAGATATTTTTCATAAGGTCTATCAAGAACTTGCCGATAAGGGGAGGAAAGCTGTGCATGAAGTATATTCCAACTGTTCTGAGCACATTGGTCGACCGAAGCCCCGAACTGCTCTAAAGCTATTTGATAGTCAAGTGAGGCCATGCATCGATCATGGTTGTGAAATTTGGGGTCTAAACAGAGGGAGAGAAGTTGATAAACTTGAAATAAGACAGCTGAGATATTTAAAATCTATGCTTGGGGTACGAAAACAAACAACCTCTGCAGCAGTTTATGCAGATACAGGTAGAGTTCCCCTAAGGGCCTTCTGGGAAGTACAAACTATAAAATACTGGAAAAGAATCTCAAATCTCCCAATCTCTAATGTTCTCAAGAAATGCTACTTAAGCTTGCACAAGTTAGATGAAGAGGACCAGATTAACTGGTGCAGTAACGTTAGACACCTTCTTGACAGGCTGGGTGATACATACAATAATCTATGGGATACTCAAAGAACTGGTGCTAGCCCAATTCCAATTGGGGCTCTGACTGAAGCTATCTATGGGAAATACAGGACTAGTATTATGGGTGAAATTAATGAAGCAGGTGAGGGTAAGAAACTCAGAACATATCGGACATTTAAAACGGAATTCAGATTAGAACACTATCTCTTTAATTTAAATAACTGTAAATACAGGTATGCCCTAGCACAATTTAGGTTAAGTTCGCACAATCTGGGAATAGAGACTGGTCGGCATTGCAGGCCACCTAAACCTGCTGGTGAGAGGATTTGTCTCTACTGCCAGAGTGGAGCTGTGGATGATGAGGTACATTTTCTGACAAAGTGTACATTTCATAATGAATACAGAGAGGTATTCGAAAATGTTGTCAAAAGTATTATACCGAACTACGCTAACACATCTGACACTGATAAATTTGAGAAAGTTATGAAAACACCAGAGCATATTGTTATTAATGCACTGGGAAAATATGTATATATGGCCTTCAAACAACGACAACAAGTTTGAGTTTGGGGTTAATGTGTTTGTAGGTCAATAATGTTTGAAAGTTTAACCTGTAATGCAAAACTGTGACCCAACTGGGTATGTATGCCATGTATCCATATCTCTGTACGTCTGTACATATGTGTTTTCTAGTCGAGTACATTTGTGTAGTATTGTGTAGTAGCCTAGTGTATTTCCATTTTGTCTCGTATTGTAGCATAGTTTGTAGATTTAGTTTATATAACCTTTATGTATGACACATAAGTCAGAAATGACTTCCATTTCAGTTGTCAATAAAAGATATTATTATTATTATAATAATTTTTTCTCAGGCTAGCTAACATCCTAATATATCCATACTTTCTACCTCCGAGCAGGGGAAGATGCATAAAAACACAATTGAATATAGGTGCGGTAACAGCTGCTGCAGTGCTAATGGGGACTGAAATATTGAGATTATTTCACAGAAAATGGTCCAGACCAGTCAATTTTTATCTTATCATGTTGATTTTTGGAGAGGTTGTGCAAAAGACCCCAAGCCATCGCCTAGGGTATTAATCCTACTGCAATCCGTGGACACACATAATTGATAGGTATTTTAAATCTCATCATGACTTCCCAAGGCTGTCAAATTAAAATTATTTGGTTCCTCAGAACCCCGCATATATGTGGCCCTGCATAAACATGTTTTATATCAATATTATATAGGTTCAAGCTGATTGGAACTAGCGCTTTTTTGCGCTTTTCAATTGCATAACACCCTATCTTTGGGTGAGGGCAACACACCCTCCATATAATACACTCCCAAAAAAAGAATATTGACCCTTACATGGTGAATCCACGTGCAGCCTGAAGATAAGATATGAGGGCTCCATTACAAGTGCTCGTTCATATTTGTGAGGTAATTTTAATTATTTCCTGATTCTTATAAACTCCCTGTCCAGCTCTCTCTGGAAGCCCCACAAGCTGGTTCATCTAAACCATCAAAATTACATCATACTCTAAAGAAAGCGCATTTTGCACACTTCTTCAATCCTATTATGTTCATCTACACCGTTTTTGACATTTTCTTAAATTATTTTTTTTACTCCATCGAGGCCTAATTTTGACAGAAAAGAAATAGCATGGAAAAATTTCAAAGGTCAATAATTTCTTTAATAATCCACCTACCGACCTAAATATTTTTTCATATGTTTACTCTTACTTAGAGCTTTCGGGAAATATGGACATTTTTGGGGTATGTGGTATTTTTTGATAGGCCTTAAATCGCTATAAGAGGTGGGAACTGCGTAGTTCTCACCTGTCAGTGTCACTCACTGCCAGGTTGAAGCCATTTCATTTTCAAGTTGAAGTATCCCTGAAGTAGTTGAACGTGCCAAACAATAATGGTCGCAACATTCTGACAAGCACTCGATAGCAGTGACTTAAAAAGTTAAATTGAAGTTGCGGGGCAAAGACTGAAATTAGAGGCGGGGGGGGGGGGGGTTTTCTTGGGTGGGACTGGGCGAAACGAACCTCCCCAAATACACCCTTCCTTCAGTTAATAAATAGTAGGAAAATACTTGGTCATCCGGCAGGCTCTCCACTAGCCTAAACATGAAACACACAACTTGACAAGACTTAGAGTCTAAGTTAGACAAAACTGTTTAACAAGTGAAGTGACAATCAACTTTCTCTTGTCTGGCCTTCGGCTTCGTCGACCGGGCCAAGATTCTGACAAGAAGTTCTGGGCACTGCAGCGAACACTCGATTCTATGTGTATTCCGCCTAAATTCGCCCGTGTCAGCGTTCCACCTACCACAGAATGAAAGACTACATTTGGATCTACTTATTCTCAACATTTTAACAACAGATTCAGTCAGACTTACCGTAACATCCGATAATTTGTCTCTAAACATGAAGACGTTCAGCAACATGAAGCAAAACAAATTTCGTACGTTGAAATGTGCGGACCAATCAGCGTGGAGTATTCAAACCGGCAAATAGTCTCGACGCCAAAAACGAAATCTTTCAACTTAAAGTGAAATTAATTTTGTACTAAACCTTAGGAAGTGATATATATGAGGCTAAATACGGTAATTACCACATAGAAATAGTTGTATTTGGTCTATTATGAAAGAAATGCAAGAAATATAATATCCATTCTCAGCCAATCAGAAGCGCCGTTGCTTGAAATTGCCACCTGGTGGTGAATCTGAGAACTACAAAATAGTTCCGAAATCTGTCGCAAGTCAGCGCCAACTGTTTCCTGCCTTTTGGGGTGAAGCCAAAACTAAAGTTTGTTCTTGTTTTTCTCTGTGACCTAAATGATATCTAGGTGATATACAACTATTGTGCTAGATGCACTGTACAGGGGCAACTCCTGAACACATTGGCATAGGACAGAGGCGAAGGAAATAACAAATATGATGCAGGTAAGAACTCGAAAACTTGCAAAGTGGGCTCACCCCTCACCCACTGATCAGTCACTCCCCACTCTCCCTGTCCTGTGCCAGGCTGGCTGTGGACTAGTATTTGCATTCCCTCTACTTATCGGACTTATATCCTAAAGTCCTGTGGGAATGGATGTCTGGATCATCTAGCCGCTGGGCAAAATGCTGACTTGTCAATGTCACGAGGTTGATTTATTTGAATGTCAATGTGTATTCACACTCACAACAGAATACACATCCACTATCCAGGCAATGGTCTGTTTTAAGACTACGCCCCCCTGCCCCTATTACTATTAGTAGGGTGTTCCACACACAGCGCTCCTCGCGTAAGTGTGAGCGCGATTTCCCGTTTTTTTACTTCCCAAGTGTATTAGAGGTACTTCTAGTGTATATATTTTCACAAATGAAGCAGTTTTAGAATCGCTTAACTGTCTAGTTTCATATCCTAAAGCAGTGAGAAGTTATCTTTCCTAACTGAGGCACTAGGAGCTTGGATGTGAAGTAAGGTTGAGTCAAAATTCTGGGCAGCTGGTGGACAGCACCTCTGGCTAACACTCACTCAGAATTGCTTCACATATAAAGCTCTCCTATCTAAGATATCTTTTTTATAGTTAATATGAGCAAATAGGAAGATAGCTTACATGCTGGCACTAATTACAAAATAAGTGGTGAAATTCTACTCCAAATATTTCAGAAGATACAGCAGTTTCTGTACCAAATCACCATATTTTACCACCAAAACTCAACCATGCTGTTTCACCAGATAGTAGGGGCTGAGATAGGGCCATTTCTTGCCATATATCTTAGCTTTCCAAAGATGTCTTTATGTCTTTCATATTCCAAGAATTGAGGATAGGAGAAGGAAAAAGGTAAATGCATCTCTGCACTGCCTGGGGCCGAGGTCGGCCGCCATTTTGTATTGTCGGCCATATTGGAAGCCATTTTTAACTTATCTGTTCAATATTCATAGATAATTGATCACCAAGAAAAGAGCTTTCAGAATATATATACTTTTACCTGTTTAAGTGATTAATTTATACTAGTTCAATTCTGAGTATGCCATGCATTTGTCCGAGAAATAGCAAAAACGTAGCCGGTCGCCATTTTGTATTATCGGCCATATTGGAGGCCATTTTTAACCCATTCATTTTTTATTAGTAGATAATTGATCATCAGGAAAAGAGCTTTCAAAATGTATATACTTTTACATGTTTACACTGGTTCAATTCTGAGTACGTTAAGTATTTATCCATGAAATAGCAATAACGAGGTCGACCATGGCGGCCATTTTTGGCGGCCATTTTGAATTTTTGAAGGGGGTAATTAAGGAATATTGATCACCGAGCTATGAGTTTTTAGAAAATGTATATATTTATATGGTTTTTGCTTGAATTAAAGTAGAATATGCTAAAATATTGTCCTCTCTGTCTCAAGTTCTTGGCTAATTAGGCTTGATTGGTGCCTTCTATTGTATAGCTAATGTATGGCCTTAGACTTTCAATATTCCCCATACTTTTCTGTGTTCAAATGCTGCTGTAACGCTTAATAATTATCCGATTGACATCATTCTTTTTTTGATCTACTTCTTTCATAAAGAGCTTTTAGGTTAAGGCAACAGATCTGTTATAACTACCGTAAAACCCCTCCTTTAAGACGACCTCACCTTTAAGACGACCCCCTTGTATGAGAAAAAATTTGAAAATAGTTTTCTCTTTAATCCAATATAAGAAAACCCCACCTTTAAGACGACCCCCTAGTTAGGGGAAATAAATCCCAAAATAAGCTCGTCTTAAAGGCGGGGTTTTACTAATTGATTCTATTTTCGATGGAACACCCTACTATTAGGCATGGCAGTGATCAATAGGTGGCGCTACGGTCGCCGGGACTGCAGGGGAGCCATTTCTGCCCGAGGTGGTATGCCCAACATTGCCACCCCCCTGGAGGAGAACCAGTTGACATATTTACCCAATTCCAAATGCTATGATATTCTAAAACACCTGTAGTTTTGGAATCAGGTCATGATTCTACCACAAAGATATTATTAAGGATATTTTCCAGTGTTTTAAGTATTGGCTATGCCCAGAAATCAAGCAAAATAAAGATACCACCAAACAACTATATACCGTAAAACCTCGCGTATAAGCCGCGGCTAGTATGCGAGTCAGATCCGCGGTGTGGCTTATAGGATCGGCCCAAGGTCAGCGTGCGGCTTATACGTGAGTTTTTGCTCCTATAGTACAGTACAAAAGTCACCATAATCAGATGGCCGGTGCGACTAATAGGATCGTCCCAAACTCGGGGTGCGGCTTATACGCGAGTTAGGCTTATACGCGAGGTTTTACGGTAGGCGGTATAAAGTAGATATTTAGCTGTGGAAATACGCATACTTTACATGTAATTCATAGATGGCAGTGTCTGTGGGCAGGTGATTCTTGACACAAGGTTGGCACCATTATTTTGGGTATGTCTACTTTTAATACTGCCCATAAAACATAGGAAAGCCTCCTAAAATGCATAAATCAAAATATATATCTAATAGAACAATTATTGCCTTTGTGGGAAAAGTTATTGCAATAAAATCCGTTTAGAATTGTTATATCTGTGACCATCTGTAATGAGGATGGGAGATGCACGTTTTAATCAGCCACCTAGAAAACAGGCTTGGACACCCTCTACTGAAATCGCCCATGTGGAAATAATATTGACTCCAACATGATAATTCCACTTGATTTATATCTTAACTTATATGGGGAAAATGTTAGACTTTCTTCTGAGTGGTAGTATTTAGGTATAGGATGAATTTAAGATGTTCCCTCTTTCTGACTGGAACCCTTCCTCGGGTAGGTTTGCTGTACAAAAGCTGATTCAGACAGTTTCAATGGCTGGTCAATCAATCTATTAAAAATGATATTAGATGCTAGTAAAAACACTTTTACACAATTTTCATACCCTATAGGGACCGTTCATGCCATTTTTTTAATTTTCTGAAATTATTTTCAAAACACCCTGCCATGCCTACCCCTATTTCCACCAGCCCCACTCCTCCACTGGCTCCAGCTGGCAGTAAATAAGGCCAAAAAAAAAAAAAGTTGTGTTCAGGTAACATGGCCCAAAAAAAGTAGGGTAGGTTGGTCGATTTTTTTTTTTTTTTACCGAATTCTTTTAAGGATTTTGATACAAAATTCCTCCCATTTTCGTATAATTTTAGGAGAAAAAAAAATTCATTAAAAAAAAAGTGTTTTTTGGTAGAAAAAAAACACAGAAATGCCTTCCAAAAAAAAAAAAAATTAAAAAAAATTGGGTAGGGCCAAAAAAATTGGGTCGCTAGGGATACCTGAACACAACTTCTTTTTTTTGGCCTAACTCGGCCCTGACTGAGGACTGATTGACTGTTTGTCCACCGACTACGTAGAAATCTCAAATGCAGTGGAGAACATACAATATCTAGAGCTAGCAGTCAGTAGAGTAGAGTGTCTGTGGTACTGAGGTGACCCCGTGACACAGTGACACCAACACTCGATGGGTGACAATAATGTCCGCACTGGCTGTTCACATATTGAGAGTGACTGTATGAGGGAGTGATTATTTTCTATCAACCCGGGGGGGGGGGATTTGGACCCCTTGACCGGGGGTATGTAAACAATTTGGACCCCTCTTGTGGGGGGAGGGTCAACAAAACCTGTATTGGGCCAAAAAGTCAGCGCGTTACTATGCTGCAAGGGGCCCGTGCGCGGCGATTTTTCGACGGGGGATGACAATTTTCGACCCGCTCCCTAATATAGCCTTTTTACATGACATACCTACCGTAAATTCCCGCGTATTACCCGCATCTCGCGTATAACCCGCACCCCTAACTCGGGAGAATCCTATAACCCGTTTTTGGATCTGAAAATCTCGATTTTAGTACCAGTCTATAGTAATAAAAACCCTCGTATAACCCACACCCTATATACCGTACCATCGCGAGAAAGCGCCGGTCTTGAAAGAGCGCCGGTCTTGTATAAGCGCCGGGGGTATAGGGGTCTTGAAATATTCCTTAAGTACTAAAATAGGATCTCAAATAAGCGCCTGTCTTGGGTTTAAAGACCCCGCCAAATTGAAGTGCGCCCCGGTGCTAAATCGCGACGGTACGGTAGGCATGTTTGGTATCAAATGAAAGCTGGGTTTGATTCGTGTACAGCCCGCGGGTAGTGTAATGGCATGCACCCCTAGGCTATCATGATAAAGACCCTGTACATGGTCGGCTGCTGCAATTCAATTCAATTTTATTCACACACAAACCCTGAGTAAGTCTCCTCTGCAAAGTCAACATTAAACTACACACTAACACAGACAAACAAACAAAACAACCCATTTAGGGCAAAGGAGAAAGGGTAAGATAATAGGTGTCGGGTTTTGCAAAAGTTACATTGGCATCACCGGATACATATATTATGGACATTTGTGTACAGACATAGCACATAAAATAAGTTAAATACCCGTACCATACATAAAAGGACTAGATACATTGAGTAGCACCATTCCTAGTCAGATCTATGATGATGAGGTTGAACACAAATGTGACATGGGTGACATGTCTTGGGTAGTTTCAATGACAATGGGTAGCAAGCTACCGTAAATTCCCGCGTACTACCCGTGGGTTGTACGCAAACCAAACTCAGCTTTCATTTGATACCAGACATGCCTATATAGGGTGCGGGTTATATGAGGGTTTTTATCACTATAGAACAGTACTAAAATTGAAATTTTCAGATCCCAAAACGGGTTATAGGATTCTCCTAAGTTGGGGGTGCGGGTTATACGCGAGATGCGGGTAATACGCGGGAATTTACGCTACTTCTAGTAGTAGTGTAGGGGCCCTTGATAGGGGGGTCCCCATGTCTCCATATTAAAGTGACACGGTCCGATATTTTTTCATATTTATAAATGTGTTTCAAATATTAGTACAATATCATATTTTAAGGAGATTGCCCAATTAAATGTCATCTATGGGCAATAAGAGCCCAATTAGACCTTCAGATTTGGCCCAAGTATAGCACTTTACAGTGTATTTTCCATGGGAGAATTATAGTGTGCACTCCAAAATTCGTAAGTTGAGCCATAATCTGATAATCAGTCGAATTCTAAGCTAAATTGTAGGGAATAAGATTACATAATGTAGTTAGCACATGAAGTATGGCCATAGGGGACATTCTGGTTCATTTTAAATGAAATAGATTTTTGAGCCCTAAACATCGGACCATGTCACTTTAAGAAAAGGCCATGTCGCCATATCGATTTTAAGATATGCCCATGTTGCCATATCAATTTTAAGAAATTCCCAATGTCCCATGTCACTATCTATTTTTGTCCTCCTGTCCCATATCACTAAGCCTCAAAATGGTCCATGTCGCCATGTCGAATTTAAGGGTGTAGGGCCATAGTGTATTAGTGGTACAGGCTCGTTACAACATGTAGTACCGTAAAACCTCGCGTATAAGCCGCGGCTAATACGGGAATCAGATCGGCAGTGCGGCTTATAGGATCGGCCCAGGGTCGGGGTGCGGCTTATACGCGAGTTTTTACCACTATGATACAGTACTAAAATCAGCACATTCAGATCGGCAGTGCGGCTTATAGAAGCGGCCATAACTGGGGGTGCAGCTTATACACGAGTTAGGCTTATACGCGAGGTTTTACGGTATGCTGGGCTGGATGGATCTGCTGAGGTGCACCTCTTGGTGTCCCCATTGTTCCCACCGGCCCCATCATACTCACCACAATAGTGTCAATATACTATCATAGGTGTGTCATGTGTTCCCTGATATACCGTAAAACCCCGCCTATAAGCCGAAAGTGAGTTTAAAGAGGGAAATTCGGCTTATATGAAATCATTTTAACATTTGAGAGAACCCCGCCTATAAGCCGAATGTGACTTTTGGGGTCTTAGGGACGCCCTGAGCCCCTACTTGACCCTACCAAAAAAATGTTTTAAACAGATTTTGATCCTTTTATTTAACTGAAATACCATGTGTCATCGTTTAAGCATGTATATCTATCGTGAAAATAATTTGTAAAGCCTTAAAATTTAGTAGAAATTACTTACTAAGTTTATATACTTTTCTACACGATTTTCTCGAATATCCTTTGACAAACCCCGCCTATAAGCCGAATGTGACTTTTGAGGAAAAAATTCGGCTTATAGGAAATAAGAACGCCAAAATAAATTCGGCTTATAGGCGGGGTTTTACGGTATGTACCGTCTACTCAACAATGTGTGCGAGCATTCAGGTCTGTGCTGTTAGATCATGTCACAAGACGAAAGTCTATCTGCTGTAAAAGCAAATATTTTCGAGGATGTAAATTTTCGCGGAAAAGTGAAAAAAAAGGCATATTCGCGGGTATTTATTAATATTCCATACTATAGTATAAACAATTCGCTGACTTTAAATTTCCGCAAATTCTGCAAAAATATATAGCTAGCGAAAGTATGACCCCAGTAAGTAAAGTGCCATGGGTTAGCTACCAGAATACTGATGTTGTATGACCCCAGTAAGTAAAGTGCCATGGGTTAGCTACCAGAATACTGATGTTGTATGACCCCAGTAAGTAAAGTGCCATGGGTTAGCTACCAGAATACTGATGTTGTATGACCCCAGTAAGTAAAGTGCCATGGGTTAGCTACCAGAATACTGATGTTGTATGACCCCAGTAAGTAAAGTGCCATGGGTTAGCTACCAGTATATTGATGTTGTATGACCCCAGTAAGTAAAGTGCCATGGGTTAGCTACCAGTATATTGATGTTGTATGACCCCAGTAAGTAAAGTGCCATGGGTTAGCTACCAGAATACTGATGTTGACTGTTTGTGTTTACAGCAGAGTTTTGAGTTCACACAGAGCGTGCAGAACCTGCTCTTCTACGGCTGGACGAGCGACTCGGCCGGAGGTGAGCTACTCTTATATCTGTGTGTTGAAGACGGGTTAGGAGCTAATTTGGGCTCGATTTTTATTTTTCAGTTATACCTGGTAGATATACAACGTAGTTGTGTTCACAATGTCCATATAAGTGTGTGTATGTTTTTTTAAATCATTCTGATTCTTATAAATCCATAAAAATTGTAGTCAGAATAGGTCAGGGGACCTGCTCCTATGACAAAGAGGGGTCCCCTGACCTTAAAGGGTTGAATATTTATCAGCTCCTAAATATTATCCTATGACACATGGCAGAGACGGTATCAATGTTTTTGGCATCTGTGTTTATATTTTTATTTGAAGCCATTTAATGAAGAAAAGACAACTTGTCTTAGCCCGTTGAATACACCCACATTGTATTCAATGGGGGGCTTGAATACGGCGCGTCCAGAACTTAAACATAGTAAATCTTGTATCTCAAAAACAGTAAAGCTGTGTTATCTGGAAGTACAAAAAACTTTTCGCAGTGCAATAATTTATCTTTTTTTTTAGGGGGGGGGGGCAGGGGTGAATCCACCCTCCATAGCATTTTAATAATTTTGTCTGCCCTAAAAAGATTAGTTTTTAACCCATCACATGCTGCTAGCAATATTAATGATCTCTTTACCTGTTATTTCATCATTCTTACTGTCTTCTGCCCTGCATTCCTACACTTTTGAAAATTGGAAAAATTCTGATTCTTTATATCTTAAAATGAGGTTATCATGGTTGTTATTTATCTTATTGCATGGGATATTCATGAAGTAGCTCCCATGATAATTGCCAGTCAGGCAAATCCAATATACATGTATAACAAGGGAAATCATGGACAATTTTTACACTGGGGATGGAAGAGGGCACAGGATATATACTTACAATTTTATTTGCTGCAGTGAAGTTGGCTGCTTCCTCTCTTGTTTGCGCTGCCTTCACGTTTCACTCCTCCAAAACTGTTGAAAAGGAAAGGATGAATTACTGTAAATGCTTGTATATCTTATTGGTTACTCTTATACTTAAAATAAAACAAGTCACTTCAAATGCCATTGCACTGGTGATAAACTATAGTTATCAGCAATGTATATGGTTTATTACCTCACGTTCATAGGTTACTCCCAATACTGAAAAAATGAAAAGTTGCTCAAATAACCATCATGTCAGAGATCAACTATAGTTATCAGCAAAGTATGTGGTCTATTTCCTTATTTGTATTTGTTACTCCTAATACTCATTACTTAAATTGCCATGGCACTGGGGATAAACTATAGTTATCAGCAAAGTATGTGGTCTACTTCCTCACATTTATAGGCTACTCCCAATACTGAAAATAGGAAAAGTTGCTTAAATTTCCATGACATTGGGGATAAACTATAGTTATAAGCTAAGTATATGGTCTATTTCCTCACATTTATTTGTTACTCCCAGTACTCCCAATACTAAAAATAGGAAAAGTTACTTAAATTGCCATCACACCAGGGATAAACTATAGTTACCAGCAAAGTATATGGTCTACTTCCTCAAATTTATAGGTTACTCCCAATACTAAAAAAAAGGAAAAGTTGCTTAAATTGGCATCACATCAGGGATAATCTATAGTTATGTGGATTATTTCCTTACTTTCATTGGTTTCTCCTGATACTCAAAATAGAACAAATTACTAAAAAAGCCATGACACCATGGATAAACTATAGTTATCAGCAAAGTATGTGGTCTATTTCCTTACTTATATTGGTTACTCCTAATACTCAAAATAAAACAAGTTACTTAAAATGCCATCACACCAGGGACAAACTATAGTCATCAGGAAAGTATGTGATCTACGTTCCTCTATCTGTATGTAGGTCTGGTGGGGTCGTGTGTGGTGATGGCGGCCTTTGCCATCATCCTGGAGGGGACCAAGATGTGGAGTCTGCAGCTGAGTGAGGCCGTGCCCCGCCCCCTCCTCCCGGCAGCACCACACCGCGTGGAGGGGGCACCCGGCCCCTCACACCAGCCACCCGCCCACCAGCCACCGGGCTCCCACAGTCTACTCAAAAAACGGTAAGAAACCAGTACATTGTCTATTAGGGATGTCATTGGTGTGCCCCTACATGGGTACCCAGCTTTTTGACCATGTCGCTGTGTCGATTTTTAGCCAGGGGGCTGTGTCGCCGTGTCGATTTTTATATATATGTAATATACTAAGCCCTTATAAAGATGCCTGTGTCCGTCGATTTTTAAAAGTGCCGTGTCGCCCGTGTCGGATTTTAAAAGGGCCGTGTCGCACGTGTCGAATTTTACCCCATGTAGAGGCACATTGGTATCATAGGTATTGATATATCGACATGTTCTCAGATAACCGATAATGGGTATAGAGACCATGTGTATCGATACTCCCTTGATCTCAGCTTTCTCAACAGTGAAAGAAT
Source organism: Harmothoe impar (assembly GCA_947462335.1). NCBI lineage: Eukaryota > Metazoa > Annelida > Polychaeta > Phyllodocida > Polynoidae > Harmothoe > Harmothoe impar. The sequence continues at coordinate 64,976,767 of OX381717.1, read as the reverse complement.
TGTTCAGATATTCGTACTACAGGCTGAGCTAGATGGTCTTCTAATCAAAATATTATACAGGTCAAATGGACATGTTTGTCCTCATAAATTTACCCTGTTTTTGTGTTATACCTAATAACTGATATATTCAACATATCGACACCAAAATAGTGAATACCTGATAACTTATAAAATTCGATAGCAATGACATCCCTATTGTCTATGGCTTTGAGGAAATAATCAATTACATTGCATTTAGATAAGTATTACTGTTTGTGTGATAACTGTATCCTGATACTCTCCGAAGGAGTGCTGGTGAGTTACTCTATTGTAGGGATGTCATCGACATCCGTTTTATTTCGATTATCACTATTGTGGTCTCGATTTTTCGATTACGGTAAAACCCTGCCTATAAGCCGAATTTATTTTGCCGTTTTTATTCCATATAAGCCGAATCTTTTCCTTCAAACTCACTTTCGGCTTATAGGCGGGGTTTTGTTAAAGGAATTTTAAATAATAGTGTAGAAAAGTATGATAACTTTAACAGCAATTTTCATGAATTTTAAGGCCCTTAAAAATCATTTTCACGTGAAGTATACAAGTAAAACTTATTATACATGCCATTTCATTGAAATAAAACGATCAAAATATATTTTAAAAATGTTTTTGGTATGGATTGGGTGGGGTCTAGGGCTCCCCAAGACCCCAAAAGTTACATTTGGCTTATAGGCGGGGTTCTCTAAAATGTTAAAATGATTTCATATAAGCCGAATTTTTTGCCCCAAAGTCACTTTCGGCTTATAGGCGGGGTCGGCTTATAGGCGGGGCTTTAAGGTATATCGATTTATTGTGATGTTCCAAAAACAGTTAATATGTGTTACAAAAGGGCATCTTTATCTGTTTTATTTCCTTCCTCATACTTGAGTCTATAAGGATAAACACTTGGTAGCAATTTAGACACAACCTGAGCCCATTTTCCCTCAATATTTTAGACAAAAAAATGTCATTATTTTTCAATTGCAACAAAAAGGAAGTTCTATATGGAATATTTACACAATTTTTACAGTTTTAGAAAGGTAAATTATGAGGCGTTATGTAATACAAAGACTGTATCGATATAATGCTTTTGTCGATGCGATAATCGGAATAATAGAAATGTCGGTGTGTCGATTTTGGGGGTATCGATTACATCCCTACTCTATTGGTGCATTATGCTGACTCTTCGGGAGTGTATCAACTTCATAGAATTAGCAGTTGTCAAACATAAGGATAAAACTGCTCCATACAAATTTCTGTGATCTATGTATTTCTGCATTTTTACCTTAGGCCAGACCAAACAAAGTTGGTCAATGGATTTTGCGCACCTTATTTTCGGAAATGGAAATTTTTCTCTCCCCTCAGTTTTTGGAAAATTGAGAAAATTTCCTTCTTTTTTTTTACACTTTTTTTCTGCCATCGATTCTCCCAGATTAAGCAATTAATTTAGTTTTCATGGGTTCTCCGGGAACTTTGTCGGAGGCTGGGTAAAACTACTTTTACACAAAATCCACTGACAAAAACAATTCTAAAAAAAATAATTTGTTTGCTCATACCATTTTTTGAAAATTGAAATCCATTGACCAACTTAATTTTTTTGGTTTGGCCTTATTTTCAAAAAATGTTATGTTGTAGGGTGGGCATCCACTGTGTGCAGACGCTGGTGCACCTGCTGCGGTTCTGCATGGGCTACTTCTTGATGCTGGCCGTCATGACGTACAACGCCTGGTTCCTCATCGCCACAGTTCTAGGTAAGCCTAAGTGACACACTAAGCCTAAGTCACAGTTCTAGGTAAGCCTAAGTCACAGTTCTAGGTAAGCCTAAGTGAAACACTAAGCCTAAGTCACAGTTCTAGGTAAGCCTAAGTCACAGTTCTAGGTAAGCCTAAGTGAAACACTAAGCCTAAGTCACAGTTCTAGGTAAGCCTAAGTCACAGTTCTAGGTAAGCCTAAGTGAAACACTAAGCCTAAGTCACAGTTCTAGGTGAGCCTAAGTCACAGTTCTAGGTAAGCCTAAGTCACAGCTCTACATAAGCCTAAGTGAGGCACTAACTGTCAGTTCTAGGTAAGCCTAAGTCACAGTTCTAGGTGAGCCTAAGTCACAGTTCTAGGTAAGCCTAAGTCACAGTTCTAGGTAAGCCTAAGTCAGGCACTAACTGTCAGTTCTAGGTACGGCTTTAAGCCTAAGTCACAGTTCTAGGTAAGCCTAAGTCACAGTTCTAGGTGAGCCTAAGTCACAGTTCTAGGTGAGCCTAAGTCACAGTTCTAGGTAAGCCTAAGTCACAGTTCTAGGTGAGCCCAAGTCACAGTTCTAGGTGAGCCTAAGTCACTGTTCTAGGTAAGCCTAAGTCACAGTTCTAGGTGAGCGTAAGTCAGGCACTAACTGTCACTTCAAGGTACAGTTTTAAGCCTAAGTCACAGTTCTAGGTAAGCCTAAGTCACAGTTCTAGGTAAGCCTAAGTCACAGTTCTAGGTAAGCCTAAGTCAGGCACTAAGTAGTTCTAGGTGAGGCTTCTAGGTGAGGCTTCTAGGTGAGGCTTTAAGTCAAGTGGGGCTTTACACTTAAGTGGGGCACTACCTCACAGTTCTAGGTACTGGTTTTAAACCTAAGTGAGGCACTTACTCACAGGCCCAGGTGAGGCTTTAAGCCTAAGTGAGACAAGGATTATCAACAAAAACTGATGTTGCATCAACAAAATATAAACATTTATCTCTCATGCAATCATGATTATTGCTGTGAACTTTCCTGTTACATCTGTATTAAATCTTCATTAGTATTGAAGACTATTTGTTGTCATATTCCTTAATTGATTCTGAAGAAGTACTAATTAATTGTTCTCTCTTTTCTTTTCTCTCTTACACAGGGTCGGTTATAGGGTACCTGCTGTTTGGGTCATCTCGGGGCGCGGTGGAGGCGGCAGCGTCGCGGGACGGAGACAGCCCGAGCCGTGGCAGCGACCAGACGACGTCCACGGCGGCCTACCCCCCAGACATGACGGAGCAGGGGCTCCTCGACGACTAGACGTGTGACGGAGAGACGCAGGAGTTACTGACGCTGCAGACCGTGTCTCAGGACGTACCGCTACACGTCACACAACACCTACCTTAGTTACTGACGTCACGCAACACCTACCTTAGTTACTGACGTCACGCAACACCTACCTTAGTTACTGACGTCACACAACACCTACCTTAGTTACTGACGTCACACAACACCTACCTTAGTTACTGACGTCACGCAACACCTACCCTAGTTCCTGACGTCACACAACACTTACTTTTGTTACCGACGTGTGGCGGAGAGACGCAGGAGTTACTGATGCTACAGACTGTCTCCCAGGACATTCCGCTTCAGGTCACGCAACACTTCCTCTAATGTACACGTGACCAAAGGTTTTATGGCCAACCCAAAGAGATTTGTCAAAGAAATGATCATTTATTAGGGAGTGGTCATTATTTAACAGCTACAGACCGTCTGCCAGGACCTCCTGCTCCATGTGACACAACTCCTACCTTTACCCCTCAAGGACTGCAAGGGGGGGGGGTTAATGCACTATTGTAAGTGTATTTTATTTCACACTGTACATAATGAGATTGAGATCCAATCTGAGGAAGGCCTGCAGCACAGCTTGGATTAACACAGGGGTTTTTATGTGCAGGCCAAAGAGATTTGTTGAGGAAATTATCATTCATTAGTAATAATCTTTCATCTTTTTACTGACGTAGTCAGTTTTACTTACGAGATTGCCTTAGGGTTTGTAATGTTTTTTACTTGTAAGAGAAACCTCCACTGTTTTTTTACTGTTTTAGTTGTCAGAAGTTTGTTGCCATATTAGATTTTGTTTCTTGTTTTTCTAATCCTGCAGGAGTTAGAATACCGCGCACAGTAATGCAGACTTACATAAACACGGTGCAATAATCTTGTGTGACAAATTATCACTTTGGGCCTGACCAAAAAAAAGTTTATCAATGGATTTCGCGCACCTAACTTTTGGAAAAAAAAAATTGTCAATGGATATTTGCTTGTCTCAGTTTTTCAAAAATTCAGAATTTTTTTTTCAAACTTATTTTTTCTCTTGGTTCCCACAGATCAACCAATTACATATTTTTGCCGCACTTAGAACTTTTGTAATACTTGATTTAAAAAAAAGATTTTTTAATTATCACTTGCTTTACTTTTCTATGACCAAAATCCATTGACAAATAAAAAATCGCTTTTTTTTTCTTTTTTTGGGTGTGGCCTGGTGATGAATTTACAAATATGCAGGTCATCCATGTTGTATACAAGTTTCCATTTCAAGCATCATGCATGACACATATACACGTTCCTGTTGTAAATATTCATACCAGATACAAATATACACCGTATAGTCATTAATGGGTACGTGTTTTTATACCTGATGTGTAGAGGTTGTGATAACGCTATAATAACGTCTAACTAGTCACTGTGTTACGTCCTGCACATTGTTAACATTTAACCCTTTAAGGACGACATGTCACTAAAAGATGACATTTGTCGGCATGATGTACCAATGCAGTCCAGGCGGGTAACTTGCCGGGGCTGCATTGGTCCATCATGCCGACCCTTCAGGAGTGTCTCAGCCCCATAGGGTCGTCATAATGCTTGAATGCAGCCTTGGCAAGACTCGCCAGGGATGTATTAATGCATCATGATGACCAAGGGCATGATGTATTAATGCATTATGTTGTCTTTAAACAGTTAAGGACCGCATAGTGCTCTCAGGTTGATACACCCCCGAAGGGTTGGCATGATGCATGAATGCAGCTCTGGCCAGTTTCTCACTGATGCTGCATTCATGCATCATGACGACAAAGGGCATAGCACTTTAAGTCGCTCAACGTTCCTTAAATGATTCATACTGTGATTTACGTTGGTACCGGGTAACTGGAATGTTACCACAACTTTAACCCTTTAAGGGCAGCGTGATGCCTTAATGCATCATGCCCTTGGTCGCCAGTGATGCATTCAAGCATCATGCCAACCCTATGGGTTTGAGACGCTCCTGAAGGGTCGGCATGATGCTCGCCAGGGCTAGCCACCAAATATCATTTTTTAGTGACATGCATCCTTAAAAGGTACTATGTCCCTGGGTTCTCATAACAGTTTTAACATTAGCATTGGTGTAATCTTTGTAACCAGCAGCAATCCATGTCGGAATGAGATGAAGCAGTGTACCCGATATGTTGTCTACGTAGGATATTGTGTAGATTTACACGTTTTAACTTTAACAGCTCTCTGCTGATGAATTCGTCTACAGAGAAAGCGGTCTTTGTAACATATTCCCATCCTCAAAATTTTATGAGATTTGAATGTTTATGTACTTTGCTCAAGTCCAAAATCATGTATTATCATTATGCAAAATCTAGACCTTGTTTTTATGAGAATTGTCATGATTGCATGTCAGTTTTTTCATTGAATGTACTACTCGTTAAGAAAAGTTTCAAAAACTTATGCCAATGATTCCCTCCTATTCCTATAAATGGTGCCAAAACTGAATGAGGGCGGCCACGCAATAACAATGTGCCACTATGGTGGCCGTCAAGGGCCATTAAAAAAACACTTTCCTTTTTTTTTTTTGCTGTCAACATCAAAAATCGGGGATGACCCTTGTCGGCTGAAGTTGACAGTTGACAGCACCAATTTTCGATGTTGACATCCAAAAAAAAAAAGTATTTTGAGAAATTTGATAAATGATGGAGAAATGGGAAGGAAAAAAATGTTTTTTTTTTTATTGCTAACCCTTCTCGGCCAATGTTGACGGTTGACAGCAAGATTCTCGTGGTTGACAGCAAAAAAAATATGTTTTTTTGGTTTTTTTTGAGACATTGCTTGAAGGGCCCAGAAAAATGAAAAATAAATCATATAAAATAGTGATTTTATTTTGGTGACCCTTGACGGCTGGCGTGGGGCATCCTTCCTGTCAGTCCAGGATCTTTTAAATGTGAGATTTCATTCAATTACCCAAAATACCTGCAAGAAATGTGCTTCGTATCATTGGGGAGAAAAGCGAGGGTGAGAAAAGAGTATGTGTCCAATTGTTTTATCATATTCTGTCCTTTTACGCGTATCCCTTCTACATAGTGCATCAATCTGCACTGTGTGTGTATATGTATATATATAGAGTACCAGTAGTGACTTTTTACATTTACTATTTTTATATACAATCATGTAGGTGTAGGGCCGATATAATGGTTGTCTCTCACCAAATCGATACAAAGTTGAAAGTCTATGACCTGGTGCAATCTTTGACCGGGTGCAGTCTACATGTATGACCGGCAAGCGTGAATCTAAAAAATCATTTATAAAAAACTTAAAATAAAATTAGTATCATGAAGTCTGAAAAGATTGATTAACTTTTTCCGGCCGTTTAAACTTGTATCAATTTGGTGAGACATGGCCTAATATGATTATCCTGCAATAATTACGTTTAACGCTGCATCTTGCCGATTACGGTGCACATATTATGGAGAGAAACCTAACGACGTGCTTGTTACAAATCTGTTTTATTATCTACAGGGTACTGCATTTCAGGTCTAGACTTTACTTACTGTATTAATACAGAGATGCCACTTTTCCTACTTTTGCAGGAATTCCTTTTTTTTTGCAGGAATTGCTGTATTAAATGATTTAGATTTCCTGAAGAAAGTTGACTAAAATTACAAAATTTCCTGCATTTTGTTGACCAGGGAGTGGCATCTCACATCTTACAAATATAGAGATTACTGTGTTATTATGGGCAGATAAGTGTTAGTGAAAATTTATAGGATGCAGAGATTTATAACTTGTGCAATATTATGTCAACAGAAGCTGTGTCAGGTCTGCCTTTATGCTAGGGCCAAAAAAAAGGTGTGTTTCATGTTACCTGACCCTACCTAGCAAAACAGAGCCGACCCTAGACATTTATATCTAATTTTGAAAAAAAAAAAGTATATTTCAAGTAATTTTTGGGGTATTTCAGAGTCAATTTGATAGTCCAAGAGTCAACGCTGTTGTCGGCAATTCGGCGCTAAATTTTGCAAGTCAATTTTTGGCTACTTTTCAGGCCAAAGTAAAAAGAAAGGAAAAAAAACACCTTTTTCTTTTTTGGCAGGGCGGGAATGGGCCCCAACAAATTCCTATCTAAAGAAAATGATCTGTAATCCTGGATCATGTTTTAATGAGGTTGTGAATGGCCGTGAAAATATGTTGCCATCTTTATTGTTGTGACCTGCCCCTGAGAACATGGGTAGTTACATAGGTATGTGCCTCTACATGGGTCCCTGCACTTAACTTTAACCATGTCTCCATGTTGATTTTTAGTAAAAGGGCTGTGTCGCAGTGTCAAATTTTATCTCTATAGAATATATTCGAGCATTATAAAAATGGCTGTGTCTGTCAATTTTTTAAAGGGCTGTGTCGCCCGTGTTGATTTTTAAAAGGGCCGTGTCGCCCGTGTTGATTTTTAAAAGGGCCGTGTCGCCCGCGTCGATTTTTTAAAAGTGCCATGTCACCCTTGTTGAGACTGCAGTTATTGTAGCTGCCCACATTTAGCTGTTCTGTGCCTCAGTTACTGAGGGTTAAACACTATTAATTAGCGCTCTTATCTTTTTTTCTACGGGGTTTGGCTTATTAAATGTAATGTATTGAACTTGAATATAAACTGGTTAAGACGGTTTCAGTAACTGATAATCTGTATAATGTGAAGGCCCAATATACATAGTTCTCTTTGCATCTTGCCAATGTGTATGCAAGACATTTGCTCAATAAAAACAGTATTTTCCTATCATGATGTTGATTAATCCTTTTTAGATACTACCATTTCTAAGAAGAGGTGGATAGGAGAGGTGGTGGTCAGGAGGGTGGGGGGGGGGGGGGTCCTTAAACAATGTCTCATCTTTTATGCAATAAAGCCAATTACTGTACTCGAAACCCTCCTCCCGTCAGGTTCATCTACATTTTTGCTTTAAGAAATGAAAGTATATAAATATGAAAAATTCAAATGAGTTGTTGCTATGGCTAATCCTTGAACATTCTTTATGAAAACAAATGCAGAGATACCACTTTTCCTACTTTTGCAGGAATTCCTACCTTTTCACTGGAATTTCTGTAGTACTAAATAATGTTAATTTCCTGCAGATAATTGAGCAAAATCTTCCTACTTTCTTGTGGACTAGTGAGTGGCATCTCTGCAAATGGAATGTGAGGATGTAATGAGCTATGTTAGGCCAGACCAAAAAAAAAAAGTTGGTCAATGGATTTCGCGCACCTTATTTTTGGAAATGCAATTTATTTATTTTTTTTGAAAAAAAATTGTCAATGGATTTCGCTCGCTTCATTTTTTTCAAAATTGAGAATTTTTTTTTTTTTATCAAATTTTGCTCCCAGTAATTCCTCCAGATCAACCAATAACTTTTTCTGTTTGGGATCCACTAAGAACTTTTGTCAAAAGGGTGGGGGGAAAAAAAAAATTGTCGCTCGCTCCACTTTTTCACCGACAAAATCCATTGACAAAAAAAAATTCTTTAAAAAAAATAATAATAATTTCGCTCGCTCGCACCACTTTTGGAAAAGTGAAATCCATTGACCAACTTTTTTTTTTGGTGTGGCCTTATGATACAACATGGGGTGCTTTGAGTAGATCTTTTCATCAATCTTGAGTTTTGTTTTATTTAGCTCAGTCTAGGGGTTAGATGATCTGGCCGCAAAAGTCCAATCCTCCTTGGGGGCATGGATTATGCTTACTTGTAGCATTCAGCAGTCTGTCATGCTATGTGTAGTGAGGCACAAAAAAAGGTATGTTTCAGGTAACATGAAAAGAAAAGGTAGCTTTTTTTTAAAACATAAAAGTATTAGCCAGCCTCTCCGAAGACCAAAAGACGGTAAAAATATTGAAATTTCTTCAAAGATTGCATTAAAAAAATGTAGGGTCTGCCCTGTCTTGATAGGGTCTGTTGGGTGACCTGAAAGAAACCTCTTTTTTTGCCTGACCATCGTTATGTGTAGATACTGGACATAGATTTTCTGTCTCTTTGAAGCTCTATAGTGATCGATGCCCAGTTTTATACTTTAGATAGGGTGGCTGGAGGGTCTGAATGATCGTTCAGTGCGTATCTGATCCTATGTTAAATGACTCTTTTATGATGTACTCTCATTTCCGATAGGGAGCAGATAGACACCTCTAGTAACTTGGTATCAAGAGGTATTGAATGGGTCTATCATATACAGGTTGGAAAAAGCATAAGAAATTATATTGCATAATGTAATTCAGGGGCAATGTTGACAGACCTTCAGATTTCGAGCCTGTTTTGAGCTCTATAACTGGTGAATCTCTTGAACCTGTCTTTTGGGAGAACCTGCACTGCTGGATGGCAAATCCATGGATCGATGAGATTCTTTTTTTGTTTGAAGCCTGCTGAATGCAGATATCTCATGGGAGGTCTAGTCATCACCTGACAAAAATATATTTTTTCAGATAAGCTATCTAAAATAATGATTTTTATACTTCAATATTTTCATAGAAAGCTTCAAACGGCAATTTATGGCAAACTACTGAAGATGAAGCTAAATCAACTGAAAATTATACATATGGAATGGCAATGATACAACCTAGCGTCAGGCAATCTCCTGCGGGTGGTGTGTTGATTCTTATCATTATAGCCATGTTTTAACACCAGGTGACAGCATTGTACAGGACAGGTTTCGAAGATGCTATGCGTAATCTGGCTAAATGGATGTGGGGGCGAACATTTACTGTGACAGTTACTACGATTTTTTTTCTTTCTTAGGATTAGGGCTAGGCGGATTAGGGTTAGGGTTAGGTTTAGGGTTGGGGTTGGGGTTAGGGTTAGGGTTAGGGTTAGGGTTAGCTCTGGCCATTTTCCATAGTGACTGTCACAGTAAATGATCGCCCCCACATCCATTTAGCCAGATTACGGACAGACTTAACCACAGGTTTCTATTGGCCTCAATGGTACCTGAACAGGGCTGAGGTCATTAGTGTGGTGTTTTTAAACAAGGTTGCATACTTGTACAGTAGGGACACTGTATGTGAAGGACTCATTGAGGAAAGGCACCAGTTCAAACCTGTCAGAAGGTTTATCAGGGTGAGGGGGATTCAACCAACAAGATCTTATTTCCTATTGACTCTATGGACATTGCATAAACAATTTATAAAATGCGAATATTAAGGCTATGAGTAGATATATATCACGTTCATGTTGTATCATTATATAAATATGTTCCGGCCACCCTACTTTAGACTAGTGGCTCATTTTGGCTGTTTCTTGCCTCACAGAGTGCTCCTAGCACAAAATCCTGACTAGGTGTCAATATATTCTCTATGCCAATGTGTAGTATGAGGGTAGAAAAACACTGGAACCTCAGTTAGAAAAAATCCTGCTGAACAGTTTTTGAGAAAATTAGGGTTTTGTTGCAATTTTTGTACATTTCCTACAAAATCCGTAGTCGTCAGCATTTCTCACTTTTCAGGTATTTATAATTCGAATTTGACTTTTTTTTATTTGCAGTAGGATTCCTGAGTATCCAGCCATTCTACAAAGGTTAATTTGAAAAAATATGTATCATTTGATAGTGTATTTGGTCTCCGAAATAGTGGGAGTTTTGTCGTAGTTTAATTGATTGTTGACAATCCAGTTAAGGGCTATTAGGTTCAGTCCAGTGCAAGTTGCAAAACAAGTGACTTGCACTTTTTAACTTGACCTCATTTCCACTATGTAGGTCTTCATAATGCATGGGTCTATCCAGAGTCCATCAATGGGATCACGCATGGAAGCAGATTCCGCAGCTTTTGGCGAGAAAAAAGTTCAACATCCCAAAAAGAGAAATTTCCCTAAAACCACCCTATTTGGCGAGAAAAAAGTTCAAAATCAAATAAAGTGAAATTTCCCTAAAAACTACTCCCCATTTGGCGAGAGAAAAGTTCAAAATCTCAAAAAAGAGAAATTTTCCCAAAAACACCCTACTTGGCGAGAAAAAAGTTCAGAATCGCAAAAATGTGAAATTTCCTTAAAAACGCCCTATTTGGCGAGAAAAAAGTTCGAAATCACAAAAAGGTATAAAGCTGACCTAACTGAAACGATGATGATAAACAACAACAATAGATAATTGATTGACCAATTTGGGTAGATTTAACCACCCCTTATTTATTAATGTAAAAAAAAAAATAAAAATAAATACACAGGTGTGGATCCCTGTTAGATGGTCATGGTCCAGTGAAGAAGGACAACCTTGACCCTGACCTGGGGCATACAGAGCCAGCAGGCCAGGTAGGCTTAGTATAAACCTAAGTAAACATATATAACCAACTATGACCAATCATACCGGTAGCATTATACTTATATAATTATGGGGTAATTATATACACAATAAAGCTGACCTAACTGAAACGATGATGATAAACAACAACAATAGATAATTGATTGACCAATTTGGGAAGATTTAACCACCCAACACCCAAACACAAATAGGGTAAGGAATTATCTAGAAACTGCTAGAAAGTCGACGACAGTTTTATCTTTGGAGACCTTCCTCTCCAGAGTGTCTGTCAGATACAATAACACAGCGAGGGACCTCCAGTCTCCCCTGGACTTGATCTCCACCAGGGTGAAACCGATAGAGAATAGGAAGGAGGCCCCGCCTCTCCGCAGAGAATGACTGGAGACATCCTTGAGGCCCACACGACTGCTGAGACTTTTCAGTCGTGCGGAAAAGACACCGTAGGTCTGCGGTGTGCGACTATTGCCGGTCCCATACTGGAACAAATAGTCAGACGAATGAAGATGAAGACTTACTATGAGATGCTTCACGTAGGTAGCTACACAAAATATCGAGTCTTGGGCATAGCTGAAGGGGATTTCCAATGATCTCTCCCCGTACTGTATAGTCTTGGTTTTGCTCAACCTCAGCAGGACGCCCCAGGGTTTGAAGGTGACGTCAGACACCCGGATGGCCTGGTCACTCACCGTCACATGGGCCTTCCTCAACAGTCCTCTGAAGGCCATAATGGCCGCAGTCCACCAGCACAGATCGCGAGACGAGGACATGTCTAGCAACTTATACATCCTAGACAAATCCCTCGGAGACAAAGGCACAGCTTGTTTGACTGTATCACCCAACGATCTCCGCGCCCCCGCCATGGTGCGAGACACGGAAAAGTCCTTGGTCGATACCGGGGCAAGGCCATGCAGCTTCTGCAGATATACTACTGCACTGATATACTGCGTGATGGAAGAATATTTGAACTTCCGGCACATATGCGCGACATAGAGGCACAAAGTTTTTGAGTCACATGGTATAGGTGACAGGTCGTAGCGCGCGCAGAACTCATAGAAGTGTTTCCATTGTGACTTCCTGGTGAGTTTCGTGGCGGATGCCAGTGCCATGTCCTGGAGGCGCACCAACTCTGCTTCTAGCCGGTGTCGGTCTGTAACAACAGAGGGAAAACGGGGGATCAATTTGGGCTACACCTGGGTAGGACAACCTCGAAATGAAGTCGGCCACCACATTCTCCTTGGAGCGAAGGTAGCAACACACAATTCTAATATTAAACACAAAACACATCCAGAACAGTTCACGCAGCAGAGACATTGCGATGACATACTTGCTCCTGCCCGTTGCTAGCATACAGCAAACTTGAGTGTTGTCAGACCAGATCAAGATGGTATTGTTATTGAGCGAGCGACCCCACCTAGCCAAGGCCATCACCACTGGCCACACCTCCTGGACATTGATGTTCTCCAGAAGATTGTCAAACGTAGGTGGGGGGAAGTAGTGGTCCGGGAAGAAGGGGAGATCCTTAGCCCACTTGTCTAGCCAGACCCCATACAACCAGTCCGAACCGAGACTAGAGCCAAAACCCCGTGACGATGAGTCGCAGAATATCTCGGCCACTGGATTAGAGGGCTGGAGTATCCGGGCCTTGCCATTGAACACACTAGCGAATGACCTCCACCATTCCAGATCTGCCTTGAACGTGGGCGACAGCCTTGCTCGGTCGGTGGGTTCTGACAGGGAATTGGTCAGATTAATCACTCCCCTGGAGAAGGTCCTGCCCCCGTGCACCACCGTGGCACAATGTGCCAAGATGCCCGATAGCTGTTGGAGTTCCAACTTCGAAGCACTGGTCTTTGTCAGAAAGTCACTTATCGTTGAATACAAGTTGTCTAGCTTTTCCGCAGGGAGGCTCAACTCCATGTCTACACTGTTCACCTCTATTCCAAGACAAGTCAGGATCTGGGAAGGGCCTAGTACCTTCTCCCACTTGATGTCAAACCCGAGGCGCCTAATCACCAGAATGAGCATGTTCATGTTGACCTCACAGTCTTGCTGGGACGAACCCAATACCGTAAAGTCATCAATGTAATTGGATATCCTGTCTACACCACGGCGGTTGAGACACCGCACCACAAAGTCACCTAGCTGAGTGAAGAGCCAAGTGGCTGAGGCTAAGCCGAATGACAGGCACCTGTCCACTAAGACCTCCGGGCCCTCGCCGAAATCCCAACGCAGGCCCTGATATGTCACATGGTCAGGCAATATATTCACAGATCGGTACGCCTTGGCTAAATCCACGACCGCTAAATAGTCATTGGGCTGTAGCATGTCTATGATGTAGTCCAACCCTTTGTACGAGAACTTTTGACGAGTGGTGGACATAAAGTTGTTGATGCTAGCGTGAAGTGGGCGTTTGCAGTCTGTAATAGGCCTAACGCCTCCATCTTTTTTCTTGATGGCTCCCATGCTGTGGATGCACTGAGGTGCACCAACGGCCTTAGTTATCTTGCCTGCCTTCACCTCAGAAACCAGGAGTTCACTCATCATGACATTGAACTCACTACTGACAGTACTTCTATAATTGGATCGATCATAACCAGGGATATAGACATCATCCACAATATGGAAACCAGTATTTATACCCCTAAGTACAAAATCATCCTCAGAGCACATAGCATTGGGGAACAAGACATACTCAGCCGCTACTCTACAAGGCTTGAGTTGGGAAACTACAGGGCCTATCATGTGAACACAACTGCAGGTGCTCAATACACAATCACTGAATACTTCCACTACACAGTCCTCAATACACACACATGCTACCAGAGTTCTCACCCCTAAGGGCAATGTATCATTTGGATTGACATTTACAGTAACAGCCCTAGAGCTGTTTTGAACCTGCCCTAGGGCATCACAACTAGTCCTCCCAGTAGGGGTAACAAAGTCTGGACCTAAGTCCTGTTCATCAACACTGTCATCAACATCTAGGCCTAGGCCATCTGCACACATATCACTGAATGACACTAAGTCACATGGAGAGTTTGGCTTGCTAAACAATGGTTTGTCCCTAGGGACCTCACTGAGTGCACACTTTGCTTGTGAACTGGCAACACATTCATGTTCGCCGGGCGAACACTTATGTTCGTCGGGTGAACTTACAGTACTGTAATCTTGAGCAGAGCCCTGTATGGGGTCTAGACCTCTATCAGGGTCAACAGAATTGACACAATCGACACAGTCTATGATTTCATCGACATTTTGAGCCTCTATCACCCCTGAAGGAAGACATACGACATAGTTATCGTCAACTGGCGACATTTCATCCCCGACCGCGTTGTTTACAGCCAGGCCAGCAGAAGACAAAGTACAAATGTGGCGATTGCGGGCAAACGCGGCTACTGAGCTGTCCGCAATCTCACCCGCAGACATAACAGGACCAGGGGAAGCGATTACAATTGTTTTTGCGGACTTACCGGTCACGTTTTGGTCAGAATCGATGAATTTACACTCCAGCGAAGCGCATTGTTGATCCTCACCGTCCCCCTGCCGCCATTTTGAATAAGGCATGCTGGGAGCCAGCGAGGAACGAAGGGCTACATTTTCGCAATCTTTTTCGCTTTAAGGCGCTAAACACTCAGGATTGGACGCTTACGTCAATGATATACCTCTAGAAGTATTAATTGCGGACATATTGTCCGGTTTTCGGTCTAATTCTGACAATAATTCAATTGAATCGAGCGAATGTTGCGACCGTGGCGCCCCCACCACCCCAGCGGCCAAAGATGGAAGCTTTTGCTCCCGCGGCCGCAGAACTCTTCGTGACAAAGAATGTGTGGAATGTGGAGGGCTACACTGGGGCTCTGGGCACTGCTGGTTCTCTGTTTTTCTCTGCTCCCTGCTTTGTAGAGTGTAGTAAGACCCTATTAGACTGGGCAAAATCTTTACAAATATCATTTTACTCCCTCCAAGGGGCATTTTAAAGTACAAACAGGCAAGCGCACTTTCAGGGGTAATTTGGGTGTGCTGAATCCAAATATCACCCTTGCCAAGCTCAAAAATGGCTCCTTCTTTGTGAAAACTACAAAAACAAAATGGCTGCCATTGATTTTTGAGAAAACCGATGAAACCTATGTTATTCATCATTCATGGTCATGAAATACATCAAAATAAGGGGATTTTAGAGACCAGACTGTCTGAGACACCTGACAAGCTGGAACATCATTTCCCAAGAGTCTCAAAGCCAAATTTTCAAAATGGCTGGCACCGCTTTTTTGAGAAAACCCCAAAAATCCATTATTCATCACCCCTTGTCATGCTTTACCTCAAAGGAAAGGGATTTTCAAGCCTAGTCCATTCTAGGCCATTGTCAAAGAAAACAGGAACTTTTGTAACATGATCGCCAAAAAAAGACTAAATGGCCGCTAGTAATTTTTGAGCACAGTTCATTTCAGTCCATTTCCAAAGGGAAAGAGCTATTTTTGTGAAATTGGAAGTCCCCAAAGTGGGTATATTTTCTCAATATTGTAATAATCTATTGGAAATCTTGAACACCACTGCAGGAGGTCAAAAGTTATTACCCTCCCCCCTTCTCTAGATGGCTCAAAATATATTCACATGCACCCCTTTGAGCATAGTATCATGCTGGCCTTTTTGCTGAAAACAGGGTTTTGTTACCCATCTTCCCCAGGTAAGGGCACATCCCATCAAGATTAGAGCATTCCAAATGCATATTATATATAGGGGTAGACACTACCAGCTTACCATACAAGGAAAACGGATCAAGGACTTCTTGTCCCTACCTTTCACAACCACTGAATGCCTTGTTGATAAGGCTCTCTATGCTTATGTGTACCATGGTTACCCATTGACTCTGACAAATCAGAGTCCAGGGATTTAGTCTGTGACCTCACTTCCTATTGACACTCTCCAAGCAGAGTGTTGTTGGACTTCCTAATAAGGGAAACTATCTTAGAGCAGATGTTTGGGACTTAGGAGAATTTAGGTGAGGATCATGTGGCCTTGATGAATGGAGGGGGCCTGTGGAACACTACAGGCAGTGTAGTGTGGGTGGTACAGTTAGTGGTTTCGACTTGAATGTCTCATCAGGTGTGAATTATTTGGAACATGCTGACATTGATTAGGCCCTTATCAGATTTCCAAGGATTATGTCTTAGTTGAACTTGTTAAAATAGGTGGGGCTGAAAAATGGGGTTAAGGGCCAAATCAGTCAAGTTTTGTTTGTTGTATTCTGATATGAATGTGTGTCTGAGCAATAAATGTCAGTAATTTTTAGAATAGTCTAACTTAAAAAAGGGAATTCAGAAATACAAAGTTCAGGAGTTTGTTAAATGTGACTTAAATTGGTACACAGTATTGAGTGACACTAGATAAACTTGGCTTAGATTGTTCATCTGGGCACCTCTACAAAGTGAGAATTGTGGGTGTGGGCTGCAGTGTTAGTGAGCAGCCCCTGTGGCATCAATGAAGCATAGGGTATTTTGGTTGGACATTGTCCGCATGGCTTGAGTGACATGTAGCTTCTGTACCTAGGCATGTGGGACTCTCTTGGTGTATGTCTTGTTGGGGTGACGCATAATTGAGGGTCGTGGGACTAGGTCTAGATTAGTTTAGTAAATCTAACCCGTCTGGTGTGATGCTGCAGAGTCGGTGCATCCACCGTCTTTCCTCCACATTTAGTTCCGCGATCCCAGCAGGGGATCTCAGGGGGCTTTTTATTAACCTCAGAACTGTGATTTCTAAGCCTTTCCATCTTGCCGGTTGTTGTGGAGGAGGGGGGCATAGGTTGAAGTGTCTGCCAACAGGTTTGTCGCGGTTGTGGTCTATGTCCCCATGGTGTCCCTGGAAACGGTCCATTATGCGTTCCAGGGTCTGGCCAACACATTGTGTGTCACAAGACTTGCAAGTTATGGCGTAGATTATGTTGGCGCTTTGACAGTTGACAGAGGTCAAAGTCCTGAACTTTCTGCCGGTGGTGGTCGATTGGATGTAGCCACTTTTGTTAATTTTTGGGCAGTATCGACAGTTCAGAGGAGTGTTACACGGGTACTTTCTAGTGTGTGGGACCTTAGTGTTGGGGGTCTTTTGGCTGGTGGAAGCTCTTACAAGCTCGTCACCCAGGTTTTTATTACGCCTGTTACCAAAGACCAATTTGTGCTCGTGGAACTCTCGTGTGGTTTTGGTCTTTTTCATCTGGTCCCAGTTCTCTGTGAGAATTTGTTTTATTAGGGCATTGTGAGGGTTGTGGGTAGTAATGCAGTAAAATGCCTTTGGTCTACCAGTTTTAGTTGGTTTATTCTTTGGTTTGATTAGTTCAGATCGGGGTTGTAGTTTCGCCCTAGTTAGGGAGTCTATGAGTAGTTGTAGGGGGTATTTCCGGCGAAGGAAATGGGTCCAGAGCATTAGGGAATTCCGCAGGAATTCAGACTCTCTAGTGCAGATCCTCTTTACTCTGATGAATTGAGAGTAAGGGATGGCTCTGACTACATGTCTTGGATGCTCTGAAGAGTACAAGAGGTAGTTGTGACTGTCGGTGGGTTTGCAGTAGAGAGTGGTTTCGAGTATGTTTTCTGTGTTTTTGATGACCGTGATGTCAAGGAAGTTCACCGTAGTGGTGGATTCTTCCATTGTGAACTTAACAATTTTGTGACATGTGTTGAGGTGGTGAAGGAAGACATCTAGGGCCGGTTTACCGTGGGTCCAGATGATGAATACGTCATCTATGTACCTTTTCCAAACTAAGGGTTGGGTGTGGTAACAACCGGCAAGATGGAAAGGCTTAGAAATCACAGTTCTGAGCTTCATAAAAAGCCCCCCGAGATCCCCTGCTGGGATCGCGGAAATAAAAGTGGAGGAAAGACGGTGGATGCACCGACTCTGCAGCATCACACCAGATGGGTAAAACTTACTAGACTAATCTAGACCTAGGCCCACGACCCTCAATTATCCGTCACCCCAGCTTACCATACAAGTAGCCCAAAAGTCTTTGAACAAGCACTAGTGTGACTATTTATGGAAAGTGCTTGTTCCCACCACATACTTCCATTCTGATCGGGGCCCACCTCTCAATCAAATCCTTAGAACCTGATGGCAAATCATCAGGATCCAACCCAATCAGCATTGGCCCCTGGGGCCCATTTGTGTATTATTTGGACCAGCTGGGTTAGCCCATATCGGGGTTATGGTCCTTTTTGTCCAGGGCTAAAATTGTGAGCCCAGATGGGCCAGCCCAGGAAAACTTTTTCATAAACTGTATTGTAGACACTAATAGTGTGTGCTAAAGTGGAATAAATCTGGGTTTGAGCTGGGCACTTTGAATCAGGGCTAGCCCATCTGGGGCCCCACCTATAGCCCCACCTGGACAAAAAGGACCAAAACCTAGTGTGGGCAAATCAGCGTTCCCAAGTAAAAACACATGGGTCCCACTAAGCGATGTTGGCTTGGAAGTCCTTGTTCCAAGAGATCTATGCATCGGGAGCTGTAACATGGTATCTTGTTTGGAACTTACAGGGACTTGTGAATTCTACATGCTATCGCCCCCTAAATTATCATTTAACTTCAGCAAAAGATTTTCATGTAATTGTGAGAAAGTCTAGGGAATGGGACCTCTAGTCCTTGGGAAGTGATACCAAGTCCTAAGGATCTCATGTTGTGCAACCGTTATCTGCATCAACTAACATTAACTGAACTAATGCACATAACGGCAGACCAACCAAACATCATCTGCATCAAACCAACGTTATCTGCATCAATTTATATGTAGCAAAAAGCCGCATGTATCTGCATCAATGGAAGTCAACTTCTCATTGATGCTTTTGTTTTCCAGAACTTGAAGAACTTTCCCTAAGATGGCCAATTTGCCTAGAAAAACATTAAAAATCACAAAATGAGTTAATTTTTGGAAAATAGTCACTGTGCTGAGAAAAGGGTAAAAAATCTCAAAAATTCTAATTTCTTTAAAATGGCCAGTGTGCCAAGAAAAGTGTCAAAAATTGAGAAAATGGCCAATTTGACGAGAAAAATGACCATCATCACCAAGAGACGATTTTCTTTTATTGGCCAATTTAGGAAAGAAAAATCAAATATTGCAAAAAAGAGTCAATTTCTTTTTACAAATTTCCAATTTGCTGAAAAGAGAGTCAAAAATGGTGAAGTAGTCTAATTTTTTTAAATGGCCAGTTTGGCAAGAAAATGCCAAATAAACTGATAATGATTAATTAGATTTTCCAGAAATGGCCAATATGCCGGGGAAAGTGTGAAAAAAAGTGAAATCTTTTAAGAAAATGGTCTATTGAAATGGTTATAATAGCATTAATGCTTCTATGAGGTTATTACCATCTGTTGTTACTGCAGATAACGTTTTCACATCAACCCGTATCTGTATCAACAACCTTTAACTGCATTAATTTCACTCTTCATCAGAGTCATCCTTACACATGTGCCCTACCCTGCTCTCCTGACCTACCATTGACGTAGAGGTGTACCTTGGTTACTATATATATATATAAATATATATATATATGTAGGGGATGGATTCCCCGTACCCTGGTGGAGAGCCCGTAGGGGTGAAACACCTGGGTAATCCTTTCCCTCTGTACCATACCGATCCAGTAACGTAGGGAGTGGAGAACAGTCAGACAAGGGTTGGTAGGGTAATGGTTAGCACGCTTGTCACCGGTGCGAGAGGTCTGTGGTTCGATTCCCGGCCGATCCAATGACTAAGTTTTCCGCGACCTCTACACTGGTGGATCTGCCGCGATGAATCGGGTAGTACGTTGGCTATGGACGGTCGGAGCATTCCAGCTTGCTGGGGATTGGCCACCTGCTGGCGGTTGGTATTTGGAGGAGCAGGTTGGGAAGTGTTGGTCCCCAGTACGGGCAGTTGGAGTTCAGCATGGAGTTCAGTCAACAAATTGGCTCAATCGGTATGGTGTAGAAAGCTTCCATCACTGGGAAGCCAGGGTATCTCAACGACCCATTGGGACCTTCGGTCTCCAGTGGGTGAGAATGCCTGGTGCTAGGTGCCTCTATACTCCGGGGGCTGGGACTCTCTGTAACTGCTTGATAAAGCCCTTTCTAGGAGGGAGAGAAGTAGACAGGATCGGTGAAACTGACTTTGGGGGGTCCGTATCTGGTATCAATTTTTCAGTATCAGGCTGCAGGCCCTTATAGGACCCCCCAAAGTCAGTTTTTACCAATCCTGTACTTATTATTAAATGATTCCTCGGTAAGAAATTAGACATTTTAAGAGTGATTACTCACTGGATTGAAGCAGATGATGGCCATAGCACTACCATTGTTCTCACTACGCATAGAAATAGAGTCCCCCCTCCTCTCTGTGTCTATATTTCCTTTACTTCTACAATTTAGGCTTGCTGTTCGATTCAAATGTGTTAATTCATCAAAGGGGAACACTATTTGACTTTAATACCCTCGAAATTACTGAGATAGAACTTAATTTTGCCTTGTATGAGGGCTCGTGACAAGCATGTAGATGTGTATATAGATTGTTGATTTTTAGATATGACCTAGAGCTGGGGGGGGGGGGTTAATTAGCTGCATGTGGCCAGCCTATTGACCACTGTAGATCACACACTGCCCCCTCCCCCACTCACCTCGCAGCTACTCTCAGTGCACTGGTGGTTAACAACCAACCCCCCCCCCCCCCCGCCCCACCCCAAGGCATTTATGGTTAGCTGCCACCTACCCCCGCCCCTAACTGAGCCCCCCCCCCCCCACACACACACAGACTGTCTGTGCCAGACTGTGGCGCCTTACGCTAACCCTCAGGTCAGGAGGCGTGTACCAGTAGTTGCTGTTGGTGTGTGTAAGGTGGGGAGGAGGGTAATTAGCTGTACCATGGCTGAGTCTTGGTGCCGGGGGGGGGGGCTGTCCTCTCAATCAAAACATCAACAATAGCATATAAATGCGCCAGTGCTAAGGCCGGAAGCGATCTGATACAAGATGTTCAAATAACCCTGATACAAGGTCTAGTGACCGGAAGTGCACTGATACAGGATTACTGGTGTTAGTCAATGGCATCCTATATTTAACAAAACACATTTGATAATAAAGCCCAGGGTTGGTAACCTGATGGCGGTAGTGTAGGGGTCGGATTCCCCGTACCCTGATGGAGAGCCCGAAGGGGTGAAACACCTGGGTAATCCTCCCCCTCTGTACCATACCGATCCAGTAACGTAGGGAGCGGAGAACAGTCAGACAAGGGTTGGTAGTGTAATGGTTAGCACACTTGTCACCGGTGCGAGAGGTCTGTGGTTCGATTCCCGGCCGATCCATTGACTAAGTTTTCCGCGACCTCTACATATACATATATATATATACATATTTATATATACAAATGTATATATATATATGTATGTATGTATGTACATGTATATATAATTATATATATATATACATACGTGTACTTTTTTCATATAAGATCCGTGCATTTTACCAGTACAATATACCTATGGCACATATTTTAAAGAATTAACTTTGCTTGCGCACATGTACATATTGTTTTTTGCCCATTAAAGTAATGGGGATAGTTGCTTTTAGACCTCAAAAGGTCAACATTTTCCCCCAAATAGCTGCTACTGCAGATAACGTTGATTGATGCAGATGGCAGTTGGATGTACCATACACTGGTACTGCAGATAACGTTAGTCAGTACCAAAAACGACTGCCTGCTTGATGCAGATAACGTTGGTTTGATGCAGATAACGTTTGGTAGGTCTGCCGTTATGTGCATTAGTGCAGTTAACGTTAGTTGATGCAGATAGCGGTTGTACACATGTTCATTTCATAACAGACCTCCTCCAGCTACCCTGACCTCTCCTTGAGCCTTCTTTATTCCTCATCTAGAGCATCATTCTCTGTCATTGGATTCCATCTCACTGGGGTTTACACCTTCTCTAGCATTTTATACAATCTCATACTCAAGGGTTTCAGATCTTCCATCCAGGGTCCCAATCTCTCCCTCACGATATCAAGCCAGGAATTTGAAGATGGAAGTAGTTATAATTAGGGTATAGATAGGGTGATATGGTGAGGATGGAAGTGACATGTGGTCCCTATCCTACCACACACCTCCCATATCCCCTTGCTAGCCAATCTTGATACATTCCATATCCTCATGTATCCATAGCTCTATCATACACTTTCCCAGTGATGTATTCTCCTCCCCTTCTCACCTACCCTTGTCCACTCGAGTGGACAGGGACCGGAGTTTGGCTTGGCTGAGAAAATATAGAACCAAAGGCCTTTGGATCAGAAGGCAAAAACCATAACCATCATACAATGATGCAATGTACTATGGAATCAGTTGTAGGCATCCATGTAGAAAGGTTCATTTATCCTGCCTGGCATTGTTCTTACCACATTATGTATTAACTTTTAAATTTCAAACATAAAACACTTTACAAATGTGCCAAGGACAGATTTTCTGGACAGATAACATTATATACAATATTGTGTTTGGTGTAAGGTAGGGCAGAGAGGTAGGAAGTGCAGGGAGTGGGGAAGGGCAGGGAGGGAGGGAGGGAGGGCAGGGAGGTAAGACGGGCAGGGAGGGGGGAAGGGCAGGGAGGGGGGGGCAGGGAGGGGGGGAAGGGCAGGGAGGTAGGATGGGCAGGGAGGGAGGATGGGCAGGGAGGAAGGAAGGGCAGGGAGGGGGGAAGGGCAGGGAGGGGGGGGCAGGGAGGGGGGGAAGGGCAGGGAGGTAGGATGGGCAGGGAGGGAGGATGGGCAGGGAGGTAGGAAGGGCAGGGAGGGGGAAGGGGCAGCATGGATAGATGGATGGGAAGGGCAGGGTAGGGGGGGTGTAAGGTAGGGCAGAGAGGTAGGAAGTGCAGGGAGTGGGGAAGGGCAGGGAGGGAGGACGGGCATGGAGGTAGGAAGGAAGGAAGGAAGGGAGGAAGGAAGGGCAGGGAGGTAGCAAGTGCAGGGAGGGAGGATGGGCAGGGAGGTAGGAAGGGCAGGGAGGGAGGATGGGCAGGGAGGTAGGAAGGGCATGGAGGTAGGACGGGCATGGAGGAAGGAAGGGGGGAGGGCAGGGAGGGGGGAAGGGCAGGGAGGGGGAGGGCAGGGAGGGGGGAAGGGCAGGGAGGGGGGAAGGGCAGGGAGGGGGGAAGGGCAGGGACATTGGTGCATCATGCCAACCCTATGGGAATGTCTCAACCCCATAGGGTCGGCATGATGCATGAACGCAGGGAGGAAGGGCAAGGAGGGGGGAAGGGCAGGGAGGTAGGACGGGCAGGGAGGGGGGAGGGCAGGGAGGGAGGAAGGAAGGGCAGGGAGGGGGAAGGTCAGGGAGGTAGGAAGGGCAGGGAGGGGGGAAGGACAGGGAGGGAGGACGGGCATGGAGGTAGGACGGGCATGGAGGAAGGAAGGGGGGAGGGCAGGGAGGGAGGAAGGGCAGGGGGAAGGAAGGGGGGAGGGCAGGGAGGGGGGAAGGGCAGGGAGGGGGAGGGCAGGGAGGGAGGAAGGAAGGAAGGGCAGGGAGGGGGGAAGGGCAGGGAGGGGGGAAGGGCAGGGAGGGAGGAAGGGCAGGGAGGGGGGAAGGGCAGGGAGGGGGGAAGGGCAAGGAGGGGGAAGGGCAGGGAGGGAGGAAGGGCAGGGAGGTAGGAAGGGCAGGGAGGGGGAAGGGCAAGGAGGGGGAAGGGCAGGGAGGGAGGAAGGGCAGGGAGGTAGGAAGGGCAGGGAGGGGGAAGGGCAAGGAGGGGGAAGGGCAGGGAGGGAGGAAGGGCAGGGAGGTAGGAAGGGCAGGGAGGGGGAAGGGCAGGGAGGGGGAAGGGCAGGGAGGGGGTAGGAAGGGAGGGGGGAAGGGCAGGGAGGGAGGAAGGGCAGGGAGGTAGGATGGGCTGGAAGGGAGGAAGGAAGGATGGGCAGGGAGGGAGGAAGGGCAGGGAGGGGGGAAGGGCAGGGAGGGGGGAAGGGCAGGGACATTGGTGCATCATGCCAACCCTATGGGAATGTCTCAACCCCATAGGGTCGGCATGATGCATGAACGCAGCCCTGGTGAGTTACTCTCCACGGCTGCATTCATGCATCATGAAGACAAACGATATGATGCATTAAGGCTTCATGCTGTTGTAGTGTGAATAAGTAAGAATACTCACTCACACACAACTTATATCATTAGATAATATTGAACATGTTTAGGTAGAACATTGGTAGTAGTGATTGTTTATACTTGTGTATGATTGTGTAATGTGCTTGAAGTCATTTTGTATGGGAATGCACAGAGAAGAAACTATACATGAGGCCATAATATATGCCTATGAGTAACTGCACTAAGTGCACCAGATAAACCTCCACTCCAGGATGTAAGGTGAATGGTGAGCAGTGAGATCATACTGCTTATTCATGAACCAGGAACTAGAGGTACTGAGGCATTGTCAACCAGGATATAAAGTATGGTCAACCAGGATCCAAGGTATGATCAACCAGGATCTAAGGTATGATCAACCAGGATCTGGTACATTATGAACCAGGATTTAAGCATTATCAACCAGGATGTAATGCAATGTCATCAGGATCTGGAGGGGAGCTGCTCACCAACTGCTCACCCGGAACCAGGATATGGGAGGAAGAGTAATTGCTTGAGTGACGATATAAAAGGTCCGTCGGCCTGCTCCTCAGAGGAGGGATGTAGTCTTTTTGCTCGGTGCGACTGGAGGCAACGCTGTGTCACCATGACAGGAGAGGGACTTGGATTATTGTCCTACAGACTGACAGGGACCTACATGGAGATAGTGATTGTGAGACTACTGCTGTGTGACCTAACTGCATTGGATACTCTGTATGACTATGGAGACTAGTGTGGACTTGTGTTTGGACTTGGCATGTATTGAGATGAGAGTATAATAACTGTGCATTCCCCATGAACACTACAGACTATTTGGCATTTACATTATAATGAGAAACATTGGTTGGTAATTGTGGTTTATGGTAATAAATATATAATCAACATTAACACCTCTCAAGAGTGCTCTTTGCCCAACGCAAGATGAGCATGTATTGGGCATATACAACTAGTTCCCCTACAACAAACATAGCTAGCTCAATGCCGTCCTTAAAGAGTTAAAGTGGATATATTCGATTTTTACTTAAAGGTATTCCAAACACTGTAACATTATGATATTTAAAGAATGGGAGCCAATCAAATGTCATTAATCTGTAGCACTAGGTCAGAAAGGGATCCAAACTAACCCAACAATGTGCTTTTATAATGTATTTTCATAGCGTGAAATAAAATCATATGCTTCTATTCCAAAAATGCCCATGTATTGGGCAATAAAATCAAAGTTGAGTGAAATAAGAGGGGGAATGGAATAAATATGAAGTTATGTACATTATATGTGAACATTCTGACTGATTCATAGGGAAATCTATTTTTTTTATTGTCCCACACATTGGATGTACCAACTTTAAGTTGTGTGCAGGGAGTACCAGACTGTAGCTCCTCAGGCAGACAACTGGTGTCTCAGTAAGGCATCTATTCTATATGATAATCACTGTGTTAACCCTTAAACGATGGAATAGTGCATTAATGCATCATGCCCTTGGTTGTCATGATGCATGAATGCAGCCCTGGCAAGTAACTGAAGCATCATGCCGACCCTACAGGGTGTAGACACTCCTGAAGGGTCAGCGTGATGCACCAATGCAGTCCCAGCGAGTTACTCATGCATCATGATGACAAATGTGACATTTTAGTGACATATGTCCTTAAAGGATTAATAGGTTTTTAACCCCCAGCGCCCGCATATAAAGAGCTGAGTACCTGTGATGCTTGCACTCCTACTGTTACTGGAGGGGCAGCAAGTTCTGTGCCTTTTTTAAAGTGCCAAGTGCGGAGATATGACAAGTATGAGCGTGTGAGCCTGTCTCCCATGGTGTGCCATGTTTACATGTACACTGACGTCTCACGTTGCTATACACAGATGCAGATATATAAACCAGTGCGGACAGATGGGAGATCAGACAAACACCGGCAGGAGGTGAACTATCCACCAGCAATCACACCTAGAGCCCTGGACAAGCCCAGGGCCTCTACCGGACAGCAGCCCCTAGTGGCCCCTCTAGAGCTGGGAGTCTCACCTACAGGGTACCGCACCTCTACGTCAGCCCCTATAGGCCCCTCTGCCACACCTCCACTGACACAGCCACCAGAAGCCATTCCTACAGGGGACAAGGCCCCATAGACCCCTCTACGGCTGGGAGTCTCACCTACAGGGTACGGGACCCCTACGTCAGCCCCTACAGGCCCCTCTACTGCTACGAGTCTCTGTACAGGACCTCTATGTCAGCCCCTAAGGGCCCCTCTATGGCTAGGAGCCTCACCTCCCACCCTCTACCAAGCCTCCTTGGACACCTGTTCCTGGGCAGCACCTAACAACACACCCGGACCCATTGCCTACAGCCACACCTCAGTAAGTTACCATGACTACATGTTGCACCTCTTCTCTTAGGCCAGTTTTTTAAGGATCATTCTGGGGAACTAGTGGTGGGACTTGAGGCTCCGATTTAGAAGCAGGCACCCTACCGACTGAGCAAACCATACAAGTGTCAGCAAGGTGTTAGTTTGGGCATTGATTTTAAGTTGTAAATAACCTTTTTGAGTTTATAACGTATTTTATTCACGGAGTGATGTTTCAAAATACGATACAATTCAATGGACGTTTAGTCCACCAGATTTATGCAATGATAATGATATACGATTGAGTATCCTTATGAGTGATATACATGAGAAATGCCATTGCATTGAGATGTAGTCGGATCACAGTAGTTGTGCTAGCCATTTATAGATGACTGTTACATATATTATGTGAGACAGCAGACAATGCATACATATTACACAGTAGGGATCACAGGATATGTAACAGATAGACAATGGTTATTAAAAGGTATGTAGAATTAACCACAGCTTGCTGGTGGGGGCCAGACGAGGGCGAAGCCCAAGTCGCCCTACCAGCAAGCTGTGGTTAATCTACATACCTTTTCATAACCATTGTCTATCTGACTTAACCTTCGGTATGCAATATAACCAAGGTGTGAACCCTTTGTCTTAGCTCTCCACCGTGGGTTAAATGGTAATACATACAATAGAATAGGTTCTAGGGTTCTCAAGGGTTTTTCGTATATGATTTTGAGATGCACACAATGGTCTTTAGATATATGCTATTCACACCATTTGACGGTATCCAGCTGACCTCGACGGCCTAAATAGTTGTCTGACTTCAGGGCTTCCTAAAGGAAAGAGCCAACTATCTATTTTTATTACATAGTTAGGCCACTCCAAATAATATCCTTGCTTCTTATCACAGAGCAAATCACCAAAATCGTGTTTTGAAGTTATCCTTTTTTAACTTTTTCCCAAATTTTAATAAACACATACTAAAAATGGGCAAATGTAGGCAAAAATATTTGGACCCCTTGACCGGGGGGGTGTAAAAAATTTGGACCCCTCTTGGGGGGGGGTAAAAAAATTTAACCTGTTTTGGGCCAAAAAGCCTGCGCGTTACTATGCTTCAAAGGGCCCGCGCGCGCCGATTTCCGACCCATAGGGGGGGGGGGGAAATTTCAACCCGTTGACCGGGGGGGGGTGAAAAAGATTTCCTTGCTTCTCATCCCTGCGTGCATCACCAGAATCGTGTTTTGAAGATATTACTATGACGTATACGGTATGGAGAATATAATATGATGCACTATACTGAATAACAACCAACACATGATTAATGGGTGCATTAATGCGTATGGCTGGATATACCTGCCAAAGCTGATGACAGAGTAACATGACGGAAGAAGCACAGCCAAGCTTATTAATCTTTATAAGACTATGCACACAAATCATGACTAGTATAAACCTATCCTTCATAAGATAATGCACACAATCATGACTAGTATAAGACTAATTACAAGTTAGCTACCGCAGACAGCATACTAGCTACCTTGTGATCAATAGAGATCCTATCTTGAACAGGGCGTCGGAGATACACAAGTACTTGATCACTTTTCCAATCCCCCCTGCATTTTATCACATCTAGATCAATCCCCATTCTTGCTAGGAATGTAGCTCCTCCACTACGGAACCCATGACTAGACACTCTTACAGCTTCAATACCCGCCCTTTCAGCTGTCAACTTCAACATTTGAGAGAACATGCTATATGACAATGGTTTTACCCCTTCAACGTCAGCTAACATAAAGGCAGGATGTGAGAGTTTTGCTTTTACCTCTGCAAAATGACGTTCTACCCAATGGACTGCACACAAGTCCTTATTTTCCACTCTGCAAATGGGAATCAATAACACCCTTTCCTTGAACTGAATAGTTTTTGTATGTGACACTGTCACCATCATCCCCCAATCATAGAATACAAATGCATTACGGCATAATACACTATCACTGAATGTGTAGTGACACTTCCTCACCAACGACCTAAAGGCAAACAGGGCTGCGGCCCAAAAGCAAGTGTGACCTAAAGATTCAGGTAATGCTTCAAACATGACAATCAAATGTTCAGGTAATATAGCTAATGCTTGAGTAGAGGCATCCCCTAAGTACCTGCGGGCACCCCTCAAGGCTCTTATAATTAACGGGTCGTCATACGGTACCCCAGTCATCCTATGTGATCTTAAATAATAATTTACACCAGATAAATAGTTCTTAATAGAAACATATCTAAGAGTATTGGAGAGGTGGGCAATGTAAAAAGCCAAACCTTCCCTACCCGGCTTCAATGGTTCAATACCATATAAAGCACAAAACTCCAAAAAAAAAATTCTCCTGTGTGGCTCTAGTCTTATCAGTGTTGTCTGATACATTATTGTCCAGCAGCAGCTGCAGCCGAGCTGAAAGGCGTGCACAGGGACCTGCAAGGATATATTATAGATGCATGTAACAACAGAATGAATCAGGGGAGGTAGCTTCCAAAAGTCTGTCTCTGGCGCTGCTCTCACCCCACCTACTCAACGAATCACATATAATATTATCCTTAGAAGGTATGTACAGAGATTTAACATGGAAATTAAGTTTAACAGATAACCAAAACATTTCTCTTATCCATTGCATACACTTTACCATTAAACTCTTTGGCAAATTCTAGCCACCAACGTACATCTGCTCTAGCCTCACCAGATAATCTAATCTTATAGTGAGGTTTAGATACAGTATCACACAAGTCATAAATACGGCGGGTAAAGCAGCGGCCCCCCTTCACAACCTTGCTCGCATGTGCTATGCTCCCAGCTAAGGATTGAACCTCTTGCTTGGTCAGCTTTAGCTTACCTTCAGCATTGGATAATTTTTCCAATAAATTCGTCAATTTATTGTCAGGGAGTGTCAATTTCATCTCCACACTGTCGATTTCAATGCCCAAAAAGATTACTTTCTGCGAGACCGGTGAAATCTTTTTAAAAGACAGCGAGAAGCCCAAATGTCTAATGACTCTGAATAATTTCAGCTGAGCATTTATACAACTGTCTCTATCCATATCCATTACTAGAAAATCGTCCAAGTAATTCATCACATATTTATAACCTTTACGGTACATGCAACGCACAATGAACTCTGACATAGAGTTGAATACAAATGGCCCTGATGCCATGCCAAAGCATAATCTAGCATCTACATATGTATGTTTACCGGTACCATCACCAAAGTCCCATTTCAGACCTTGGAACTGCCTGTCACCATAATATATGTGCAGACCTCTGTACGCGTCGCTTATATCTGTGCTACAAAGCCACATTGAATCTCTTAATAAATCACATACATCATCCAATGACTTATATACAAACCGTTCACAAATCTTATTACAATATTCATTTACCGGTAGTTCCGTATTGCCACTCCGAGAGCAGTCTGTTATAGGTCTAATGCTGACCTTCTCATTACTAGGGTCTTTTTTCTTATTTATAGCCCCCAATGCATGAATACATCTTGGTTTCACATCTGCAGGAAGCACTTGACCCCTCTCCAACTCTAATTTTAGACGTTTCGACATAAATTCACTGTTTCAGAATAGAATTATAATTCTCATTCTCATACTCACATGGGCAGTCTGGATTTACAATTCTAAAGCCAAATACAGACCCCTCCATCAAGTAGGCCCAATTACAGTCTACTTCCCCCCACATAAAGCATTCTGTGGAAACACGACAAGGTTTTAGGGTAATCAGAGAATTGTCCAATACATATTTACAAGCACAAATACCATCAAAACACCTTTTGTACACATTAAATACTGACTCTCTAGGTCCATTTGACTCCTTTACTACTACCGTTATACAATCATTTCTTGTGGGCAGCGGCCAACCTAAGTCGTGCACATGCAATACCGACTCTATAGGAAATTCAGTAGTAGCACTGATCAGCTGATCCGTGTTGACATTTAAGTCCACGGGGTATACAGTCAGTGGGTCAATATAATCACTCTCACCCTCACAGTTAGTGTCTGTGGCGGCGGCCACTTTACCAGCAAGACTAACAATAGCCTCAGCGACTGGAGGGTCATTAATTAAAGTATTACCACAATTAACATGTTCACATATGCTAACCTTATTCATTTCAATTGAATTAGACACTCTGTGATTAGGTGAGACGCCCCCCTATGCCTTATGCATACGGACGTTAGGGCAGTCCCCACTCCTATGAGTAGGATCATGACATTTATTGCAAATGTGAGCGAAAGCACAGGGGCGCGAGTCACATCCCCCACCATTGAATCTGTTACAGGGGATGATCTCCCCTGCTTCGTTGGTTCTCACCCCCTGGTTAAATCTACCAGGAGGGGGGGGACCACTCTGGGGGTACGAGCCCCCCCTGCCTCTATTAGCAGGAGTGCCTCTACCTCTGCCTCTGGCCGCATTTTTTGACTCATGATGTACCTCTCTCTTACTTTTCTTTAGGCCTTCTGTACCGAAATGCTTTTTCTCCACAAATTCCAGACCGAAACCAAACTCATCTATATCTTTCCCCCAAATACATTCATCTCTGATGTCCGCATCATACTCCGCGTATGACCAATCTTCATAAAGGTCACTGGATGCCTTAAAGGATATGTCCTGAAGATCCCCAAAGGTATGATCATCCATCCCCACACATGCCCAATTTAACGATACATACATCAATTCGGCGTATGAGAGAGACCTAGGTTCTCTACCTCTAGTGAACCTCTTCAAATCAAATCAAATTTTACTTTTTGTTACTCGATCTGCAGAATTGTCTCTACCTTCAGTCCGGGGCTCAAATAGCTTGGGGGTGCTTGTCCTGTGCTCCGGGGTGCTGTCTCGAGATCTAGGCGGCGTCTTTGACGTCTTGACGTCTTTTTCTTTGTCTTTGTCTCTCGACTTGTGTCCGCTGATCCGAGCTCTGATCTTCTCCAGGGCTTCCACCTTGGCTTGTTCCTCCAGTTCCTGGTCTAACGTCTCCAAGTACTCCAGGTACTCGGCCCTGCAACTGAACTTCTCCTCCCCGTAGAGGGCTGCTAGGCTCTTGTTGGCCTCCTCCTCCGCTGCTTTCCGGACCTCCTCCTTGGTTTTGGTGTCCTCCTTAAACCGCGACGACCTCCTCACAGGAAGGGGTTTGTAACCTTCTGCTGCTTCTTCTTTGCAGTTTTTTCCCTGCGGGGCAACGTGGTCCTTTCCACATGCAAAACACCATGCCGCCGACATACTTCTTGGCTGGTGAATTAATTATTATACAGGAAACCTTGAAGAATCCTTCTAGACTCCTTCCAGACTCTTTTATAATTCAAATCTGAATGACAGTTGAGAGTGCAAGCCTACACATGTAGAGCTCCAGAGGAAGCGTCCTCTCAGCACAAAGTTTTGAAATCAACTGTGGCGGGCTCCAACGCGTCCTTAGCGACGAGCTTACCTGCCCCAGGTGAGAGGAATGCGAACTACCACGACCCCTGCGCCAGCGCGTTCCATATAAGGGGGCGTGGTCACCTATACTACGCAATATACACATATAGCCGACAGGCACTTATATAGACAATTTTATTTTTCATTTTTTGCAAATTTTAATAAAAAAAATTGATAACAATGGACGAGTATGGGCATATTTTATATCAAATCGAAGCTTACAGTGCTACAAATGCGATAGGATAGTGAAAAAGGAATTAAGTTCGCCCAGAGCCTAGGTTTCCCTACCCATTTAGCCATTTAATAGCCCTCGTCATATTTCTCAAGGCTTGGTGATGAGAAACAAGGATATTATTTGTAGTGGCCTTATACTTCTCATGGATTGGTGTTGAGAAACAAGGATACTATTTGGAGTGACCTTACTACCATGTGCATTCATTGGCAATTATTTACTACCACATTCATGCTCACGTTGATCATGCCCTTCGTTTTGTTTGGGCATTTACACTGGCGAAATACAGTAAGGCCACTCAAAAAAAACTGTTTCTCACACTGCAGTGAGAAATATGACGAGGGTGTTTTATTTTAATTTTAATTTTACTGGGGGCTGAAATATACAGGGAATTTAAGACATTTTGCACATGATTTTTACAATCACCAGTTGGAAGTTTATTGATCCACTAAAGTTGTTATAATGCAAGTTATTCTTAGCTTTCTGTATTACCGACAGTATAAGCTTTAGGCTGTGTCTCACCAAATCAATCCAAATTGAAAGTCTATGACTGGGTGCAATCTATGACCGGGTCTCCTTCCGCATTATTTTTGCCTTTTCCTTGCTAGCCGGTCATAGATTGCACCCAGTCATAGACAAAAACATTGGCCCATGTTTGTGAGACACAGCCTTTAATTTGATACCAAACAACTTATATTTCTTAGAAAATAAACATCAGAATTTCTTTACATGTTTTTCCATTTTGACAGTCTTTTTTACAACTGGCTTGTGCCCAATCTAAATGTTCCCAGGTATTCAATGAAACGGTTTATTATACCAGGCAAGTTGCCTACATAGTAAAGTAGCATTGGATAAGTCCTAATACAATGACAGCAAATCTATATGTTTTGTGATGGAACACATCCACGGAGCTGTAGTATTTGCTGTAAAACCTGCGGCTTTCTAGCTTATAGAAATAATTCATAATGTCCAATAAAGTATGATCGAATTTTGAAAACATCAGGTCGGTGGGCTTGGGATATACTGGCTGTGTCTCACGACCTTGCGCCAATGTTTTTGTCTCTGACCGGGTGCCGTCTCTGACCAGGTGCCGTCTCTGACCGGGTGCCGTCTCTGACTAATTAACCCCCCAACATTTATTTTTTTCCTTGCATTTTGAGTTGTCTGTACATGGCTGTGTCTCACAAAGTTGGGCCAATGTTTTCGTCTATGACCGGGTGCCGTCTGACCAGGTGCCATCTATGACCGGGTGCTGTCTATGACCGGCTAGCAAGGAAGCATACATCTTTAACTATAGAACGGTACACATTAATGTAGAGCTTAGTAAAACCTTATAAAAATTGTAAAAAAAAGAAGAAAATTTTTATTCGCAAATCTGTGTTGAGACTTGAAAATAATTGAAATAAAATGGAACATCATGTCTATATCCTTAGATGCCCCCGTGTGACTCATCAGGACGCTGAGACTACACAGACACCCTGTCTACATCCTGAGGTGCCCCCCGTGTGACTCATCAGGACGCTGAGACTACACCGACACCCTGTCTACATCCTGAGGTGCCCCCCGTGTGACTCATCAGGACGCTGAGACTACACCCACACCCTGTCTACATCCTGAGGTGCCCCCCGTGTGACTCATCAGGACGCTGAGACTACACCAACACCCTGTCTACATCCTGAGGTGCCCCCCGTGTGACTCATCAGGACGCTGAGACTACACCAACACCCTGTCTACATCCTGAGGTGCCCCCCCCCCCCCCGTGTGACTCATCAGGACGCTGAGACTACACCAACACCCTGTCTACATCCTGAGGTGCCCCCCGTGTGACTCATCAGGACGCTGAGACTACACCCACACCCTGTCTACATCCTGAGGTGCCCCCAGTGTGACTCATCAGGATGCTGAGACTACACCGACACCCTGTCCACATCCACAAGACCATTCCACATTTAGCTGTCTTGTTTTGGGGTAAGTCTTTCAATTATTATTCAAACAAATGTCTATTGAGAATTTTGAAACTGTTTCAGTGGCATACAGCAACAAAAGAGGTATTGAATTCAGCATTTAATCATGTATAATCAGTAAAGGAAAATATGAAGGTTTCCAAATGAAATACAGGACAGAAGCGGAAATATCCTCCAGATTGAGTGTGGTTACATACACTTAGTACTAGCTGTTAACAGAGATACACATTGGTACACATTGATTTGATAATACTTGTACATGTAAAGCAGTTCTTGTCTGGTCTTTCATTGTAAAATTAATCACCTATACAAAGGAATGTTTCCTTAATGATCTACTCATTCTTAATGTTGCAGGAAGATAAGAAGGATGGACAGAGGACGGAAGGAAAGAAAAACAGCAACAGACCTCAATCTAGATTGAACCTTGGCCATAAGATATTTTGATATCAGATATTTGCAAATTCATGAGATTTGATTCATTACTTATTCTATTATAACATATGGGTGGTTCTTACTGTTGAACTTACTTTACAATTAGTTGTTGCATAGAAAAGAGAACTTGTTTATGGTACATTGCATTTTCCCCATTGCTTGATTTACGCTTTGAGGTACTGACTGCTTATTAACCAGAGTTAATCATGGCAACTAGTCACAGAGAAACTGAACCCTTGTGTGACGTGAGTGTTTTGAAGAAGCAGCGTGTGCTGCTAGTTAGGGAGGTGAACCTTGACAATGTGCTACCTAGTGTTGAACCTCTCCTTGACTACACACAACTTGATAAGATAAAAACAGAGAGGAATAGAGGGGATAGGGTCGGTAAGCTGCTTGATGTTCTTCAGTTACAAGTGGCAGGGAAGCATTATGTAACATTCAATGCCTTTGTTAAGGCATTGGCTGGAACACAGCCAGATATATTTAGCATTATTTGTGGGAGGGAACCAACACTGGCAGAGGCAGACTTCTGTATGCAGGGTATCAGGGAACAAATGAAAGAGACCATCAAAGCTTTAGGTCATACCACCGACTCTGAACTGGATGAGACAATAGATTTGGATTATCAACATGTCCAGCTTGCCCTAGTAAACAGAGAGTCTTCAGACTCAAATACGGCCATTCCTCCCCATGAGTACAGTGTCCATCTTAACGAGCTCCAAGATGCAGACAGAAACATCTCTGTGGATGATATTCTTGGGAATGAGACTGAGCCAAGGCAGAAGGTGTTGATATTTGGTCGAGCAGGGGTGGGAAAGACCACCACAGAACAATGGATGGCCAGACAGTGGGCAGCCGGTACCTGGGCAGCACAGTTCACCATCATCTTCCTTCTACCAGTACGCTTCTTGATAAATCAGATGATGGCTCTATCCACTGATGAGCTGCTAAGTGGTCATGGTTTATACAAGTTGGCTGCTGTGCCAACACATGTTGCCTCATGGTTAGAGCATTGTGCATCCCGGGTTCTCATCCTTATTGACGGGTTGGATGAAATTCCCGGGTTTGCTGACAGGATAAGAAACACAATTAGAATAAGTGACTTGAGAGAAAAGGCCCTGCCCATCGACTTATGTGTCAATATACTCAGGAAGAACCTACTTCCCCAGTGCACTGTGGTCTCAGCATCACGGCCATTCTCAGGGCTGAGTGCACTGGGTGTCGATGTAAAAGCTGAGATTCTCGGCCTTACATCAACACAGGTAACAGAGTATATAGAACGTAAACATCCAAGTAGGGCACAGCACATCCTGTCAGTCTTAGGCAGAAACCCCATCCTCCTGTCTGTCTGCAGTATAACCTATTACTGTATGCTGGTATCTAGTCTGTTAAGTGAAGGAGCCACATTTGTGGATGAGGAAATCAGGACCTATACCAGACTGATGGCCTTTATTTTGGTACAATACGCTTCTCGTAAGATATCAGACTCTAGCTTCCAGATAGAGGTATCAACATATTTCACTAAGTTAGCCCATCTAGCCTACCAGGGTATCTTTGTCCCTAGGGAAAATGAAGGATTGAGCACAATAGTATTTAATGAACAGGACCTTTTAAGGTCGAAACTTAGTAAAAGAGACCTTGAATTGGCAACAGCTTGTGGGATCCTTCAAGTAGCAAAGACCAAAAGTGGCTGTGAACAATTCATCACAGCAGAATTCTTTCATTTATCTGTCCAAGAGCTGCTAGCAGCTGCCTACTTCTTGGAGAATGTGGCAGCCTCAAGTGACCTGAGCCTGTTTACTGGTGGACAATTCAACATGTGTTTGACTTACATGTTTGGTTTACATTGTGACAAACACAGTTTGTGGGTGAAGGAGATAAAAGCAGCAGTCAGTGACTCAGGCACACGTCAGGCTGACATTGATGCTCAGTTATCTGCAGTTCTAGATGGGCTGAACATGGATGCAAGATCAGACAAGTTGAAGGCCTGTCAGTTGGTGTCTGAGGGTCAGTGGGTGGAGAAGGCAAAGCACATAGCACATCCGGTTGTATCTGATGGGAAACTCTCCATAAGCCGCACTCCCATGACAGCTATAGACCTTCTTGCAGTGGACTTTGTCTGTAGGTGTGCAGGCCCCTTAAACAGTATCAACCTGAATAACGTCAATGCAGATGCCACCTTTGTGACTGTGCTGCTGTCCTCTCTGTACACACACATCTCTCACACACTGCAGGAGTTACATCTCAGTCATAACAGCATCCAGGCAGCTGGTGCTGAGGCTGTAGCCAAGATGCTGCAGGTGAACACCTGCCTTACATCACTGGATGTTGGACGTAACCGTATAGGTGATGTAGGGGCACAGTCCCTAGCTGCTGCACTCCATGAGAATACCACTCTTACATCACTGGGTGTTAAACATAACAGTATAGGTGCTGTAGGGGCACAGTCCCTAGCTGCTGCACTCCATGAGAATACCACTCTTACAATACTGGATGTTAAACATAACAGTATAGGTGCTGTAGGGGCACAGTCCCTAGCTGCTGCACTCCATGAGAATACCACTCTTACATCACTGAATGTCAGAGAGAACAGTATAGGTGCTGTAGGGGCACAGTCCCTAGCTGCTGCACTCCATGAGAACACCACTCTTACAACACTGGTTGTTACAGGTAACAGTATAGGTGCTGTAGGAGAACAAGCCATGGCTGCTGCGAGGAAGGTGAATACCACTGTTGAAGTGTGTCTGTGATCTACCTGTGACCTGGACAGGTGCTGTACTTCATTTCATTAACCAGGTGCCTTGTTATGGCAGGGGTTGTGTTTACAATGATTGGGCATGAGGTCATGTATACTGTTAACCCTTTAAGGACTCATGTCAAAAAATGATGACATTTGTCGTCATGATGCACCAAAGCAGCCCTGGCAATAACTCGCCGGTGCTGCATTGGTGCATCATTACAACCTATGGGAGTGTCTTGACAACATAGTCTAGGAATAATGCTTGAAAGCAGCACTGGCCACTTACTTACCAGGGCTGCATTAATGCATCATGATGCCCAAGGGTCCTTAAAGGGATAAACTATGGCCTCTGTCAACATGAAGTATGGGGTCACGCTGGCTGGATGTGGGGTCATGCTGACTGGATGTGGGGTCATGCTGACTGGATGTGGGGTCATGCTGACAGAATGTGGGGTCATGCTGACTGGATGTGGGGTCATGCTGACTGGATGTGGGGTCATGCTGACTGAATGTGGGGTCATGCTGACTGAATGTGGGGTCATGCTGACTGAATGTGGGGTCATGCTGACTGGATGTGGGGTCATGCTGACTGAATGTGGGGTCATGCTGACTGGATGTGGGGTCATGCTGACTGGATGTGGGGTCATGCTGACTGAATGTGGGGTCATGCTGACTGAATGTGAGGTCATGCTGACTGGATGTGGGGTCATGCTGACTGAATGTGGGGTCATGCTGACTGGATGTGGGGTCATGCTGACTGGATGTGGGGTCATGCTGACTGAATGTGGGGTCATGCTGACAGAATGTGGGGTCATGCTGACTGGATGTGGGGTCATGCTGACTGAATGTCGGGTCATGCTGACTGAATGTGAGGTCATGCTGACTGGATGTGGGGTCATGCTGACTGAATGTGGGGTCATGCTGACTGGATGTGGGGTCATGCTGACTGGATGTGGGGTCATGCTGACTGAATGTGGGGTCATGCTGACAGAATGTGGGGTCATGCTGACTGGATGTGGGGTCATGCTGACTGAATGTGGGGTCATGCTGACTGGATGTGGGGTCATGCTGACTGGATGTGGGGTCATGCTGACTGAATGTGGGGTCATGCTGACTGAATGTGAGGTCATGCTGACTGGATGTGGGGTCATGCTG
Source organism: Harmothoe impar (assembly GCA_947462335.1). Lineage (NCBI taxonomy): Eukaryota > Metazoa > Annelida > Polychaeta > Phyllodocida > Polynoidae > Harmothoe > Harmothoe impar. The sequence continues at coordinate 64,938,042 of OX381717.1, read as the reverse complement.
ACTGAATGTGGGGTCATGCTGACTGGATGTGGGGTCAAGATGACCATGAGCTCTGACATGTTCACCAGGTGAACCTTTAAACCAGTATGCACAATCTAAAGGCAGTTGGAAGAGTTTGGCATGCACAACTCTATCAGACCGGCCAGGTAAATTAGATCCGATTGTCGGGTCTGGTTGGGTCAGATCTGCTCAAAACTACCGAGGAAGGCCGGGGCTTAAATAAGCACATGCATTCTGTTGAAATATGGCCTCTGTATGCAGTGGAGGTAGCATATGCAGGGCAGGGGTATAACACAGCCCATGATTCAGTGTGTACTGGCAAAAGCTCTCATAGAGTGTAGTGCTTAAAGACCTACTTTAATTATATCCATCAGTGACTGACAAAATGTACTTCACCATTTGGCTGAAAACTTCCCGTGAAGCGTGAACAAGTTACAGATAACTTGTGGTCATAACAGCATGTTACAGATAACTGGTGGAAGTTACAGCAAGTTACAGAACTGGTGGAAGTTACAGCAAGTTACAGATAACTGGAGGAAGTTACAGCAAGTTACAGAACTGGAGGAAGTTACAGAACTGGGGGAAGTTACAGCAAGTTACAGATAACTGGAGGAAGTTACAGCAAGTTACAGAACTGGGGGAAGTTACAGCAAGTTACAGATAACTGGAGGAAGTTACAGCAAGTTACAGATAACTGGAGGAAGTTACAGCAAGTTACAGAACTGGGGGAAGTTACAGCAAGTTACAGATAACTGGTGGAAGTTACAGCAAGTTACAGATAACTGGAGGAAGTTACAGCAATTTACAGAACTGGGGGAAGTTACAGCAAGTTACAGATAACTGGAGGAAGTTACAGCAAGTTACAGATAACTGGAGGAAGTAACAGCAAGTTACAGAACTGGTGGATGTTACAGCAAGTTACAGATAACTGGCGGCCATTGCAGCAAGTTACAGATAACTGGGGGACATTACAGCAAGTTACAGATAACTGGGGGACATTACAGCAAGTTACAGATAACTGGCAGCCATTGCAGCAAGTTACAGATAACTGGCAGCCATTGCAGCAAGTTACAGATAACTGGCGGCCATTGCAGCAAGTTACAGATAACTGGCGGCCATTGCAGCAAGTTACAGATAACTGGGGGACATTGCAGCAAGTTACAGATAACTGGGGGACATTGCAGCAAGTTACAGATAACTGGGGGACATTACAGCAGGCAGCTCCCTCTCTGTTACATTGGACATTAGCATCCTGTGCAATTTTGATATAAGCATACCTTTCATACATGGGAGCTGCTGCTTGTTTGCTCAGACTCAGCTTTAATTTGATACCAAACCTGTACATAAATTTATCTAGTATCATATTAGGATATTGTGAAAGATATCTAATGGCCAATGACATAAAGTAAGAGATGACAAGGAAGTCAGTGTGGGATGAGTTTAGGATACAGTGGTGGCTGTGTCATTATTAGCTGCCGACTAGATGTGTGCCCCTACATATACAATCCTGGGTGTTGACCGGGCACAGCGGCACGGTGTAGAACTATGGAACTACCTCCATGCACTATACACACACATGTATTATAGCGGTTAAGGTATTCATAATATCCCACTGTTATCATATACAGCGGTAATAACTTATGGCTAAATCTGATCAGAAGCCCATACACCATTCTCAACACGTGCTATGTCATGAACTTCTGACAAAACAGTACTTTGATATAGCGAAGTCTGAATATAGTTAAAGATCATCACGAAGAAAACACATCTCCAAAGGGGTAGTTCACAAGAAGTAGGGGCAGAGGCCTGGGTTGTGGCAGGGGCAGGGGGAATCCTAAATGAAGGCTCCTTGTCTGTGAATGAATTTTGTGACAAGGTATCATGGGAATTGTGTGATTATGGTGTGATTATTTAATGGATAATGCTTGTATGTGAACCCCCTCCCCATGCCTCTTGTTGAAAAATGATGGTGATAGAAAATACCAGGGCCTGCATGAGGACTTTGATGACAGCATAGGTACCGTGATATTTAATGATGCTCACTTGTGTTTTGGTTTTGGTATGGCATCTAGTCCATTTGTATTTTATCATATTATGAATATACTTTAATATGTAGGCACTGACATGGTTATCTCAACATTGGGAATTATTTAGATGACTTTATGGTTCCGTATGTTGACCAAAGTATGTGTCCTACTGCTCAGCATAAACTGACCAGAGTGATTTGTCACTGTTTTTCAGTATCTCATTAAAAGAAAGGGTTGTATTTTTGGGATAGAGGTTTAAAGTGTTGTGACGAAGCTTACTTTGCCGGATGTGAAAAATGGTGATGTGTTGAGAAAATGTATACCACTTAGGGTGCAGCTTATACACAAGATTCTATCAGGCTGTGTCTCACGACCTTGGGACAATGTTTTTGTCTCTGACTAGGTGCCGTCTCTGACTAGGTGTCGTCTCTGACCGGGTGCCGTCTCTGACCGGCTTGGCTTGATGAGGTCAAAATACTAACAGCAGGAAGCTAATTATGATTATAACTATGATTATATAACAACCGCCATAATGTTTTTCCAAATCCTTATGTATATATGTATAATTCTTTTTAAAACACCTTTTTCTGACAGCCGGTCAGAGACGGCACCCGGTCAGAGACGGCACCCGGTCAGAGACGGCACCCGATCAGAGACAAAAACATTGTCCCAAGGTCGTGAGACACAGCCATCAAGTCATACACATTTATGTCAATTCTCAATGGAATAGCATCTTATGTTTATAAATGTCACATTTGTTTAATTGGTTCATATGATTTACAATTACATGACAACGTAGTGTGGCCCTATTTACCTCATTTTATTTATATGTGTTTATTTCAGTTTTGCTTGTTCATATATTGAACAATAAACAGTCCAATTTGTCAATATCCAACTTACTGACCCGATATTTACTTGCCATGTTATCTGAAACACACCTTTTTCTTTTTACCTTAGTAAGATTACATGAGGCTATACACTACTGAGTGTATTACACTGAATGGGTCCTCATAAAGGTTAAAAAAAGAGTGCTCTAGATTATATCATTTCATACCATATTACATTGGCGGATCCAGGGGGGTGGCCTGACGATTATTGAAGGCATGCCTGCCTGTATGTCTACAGTGCCTTATATAATCAAAGGTGCAAGCCCGCATGGATGTATACCTATGAACATTTTTATTTTATATGTTTGTGAATCTTTGAATGTTTGTTGTATTTAGAAATTCAGCTGATGACAATAAATACATATTGCTAAATCAGATATCGAATTACTTCACTGTAACCCATTGTATTACCCATTGCATATTCATGATAAGTGTTGTGAGAAGTGGTGGTATAAGGTGGTGAGGATTGGTCAGGCTCCCATGCTGGAGTTAAACCGATAGAGGATAAATTAGGAGCAATGGTAAAAAGAAAGCAAAAAAGATGAGATGATTTGTATGTTACAATTGCTAGTATCAGCACATATTTATCTATGTAATATCTTCGGCCAGTACATGTAGGGCAGCAGCAGGGTCTTATTACTAGAGGGGTTTGTCACTATGTCTGTGATATGGTGAATATGTTGTATTTTAGAATGCATGGATGACAATAAACACATGTTCAAGAGAAAACTGCATGGTGTGCTCAGTTTATCATTTCATAGAGTTATGGTGTATTTTGTATTGAATAGTAATGATGCTCTTTTTTCCAAAACTATAATTCACAAAGTGGTCAAGACAGCAACACCCCCCTCCTCGTTTTCTACAATATAATTCACAAAGGATTTGATTGAACATGATACATATAGTAGGCTTCTGTAATACAGTTCCTATACTATATACTGTATTGTAACGTTTTGGCGCCCCGGGCCTATTGTTTTGAATGCCCTTTACCCCCGGCGCCTATTCAAGGGAGGCGGCTATTTAAGACCCAGCGCCTATTCAAGGGAGGCAGCTATTTAAGACCCGGCCTATTCTAAAACTATATTTTTGAAGATAAATATGGTATCAGTCTGGATGTAACTGACAGTATCAAGCCAAATACATGCCCGGCATGAATGCTACGGTGAGGTGTTAGAGCTACTACCCCCCTCCCGACAACAGCTTAATTGGCTAGCTTTCTTTCACACATAGCCACTAATTCCCTATATCCTATGTAACTTTGGATTATTAGATGTTTAATTATTGTAATATAACCAATGACTAATGTCTACCAAGCTATAACAGTCCTGTGATATTGGCCTTTGGCTCCACCCCATGGTTTGAAATTGATGCCTTACAATTACTAGTTATATTATGTGTACCCGGCGCCTATTCAAGACCCGGCACCTGTTAACGTTAGAACCCTCCTACACACGGCCCCTTTTCAAGGTAGGTGCCTATTCAAAACCCGGCGCCAAAACACGACGATATGGTAGTACCTTATTATTTTTATATTAAATAATTATAAAAATGTAATGATTATCTATTTGATTATGTGATTTGAATTATTACTAGGCTAAGTATTCTCCAAACTTTGAGAACTGTAAGTTTTGTCTAGTAATAGTTGTACTTTGAATATTATCAATCGGTTAATTTTAGACTTGCCCCTTCAGCTACTCATCCCCTACCCCCTTCCCCTAAGTAATATCACACAAGGGTTCTTTAATCCTTCCAAATAATGACAAAACTAAAAGCAGGGTTTTATACAGAAGTCAAAATGGTTGATAGCTTTAAGGAGGAATGAACAAACCGTCTTACTCCTAACTGAGCAATTCAAGTGATTCCTATGTTTATTCATAGATTGTGTGCTCAGGATAATGATTTTTTTAAATTGAATTGAATTGAATACGGGTAGTGGTACTAGAGCCTAACATTGTGCATACTTAATAGGAGCAATGTCATGTTACTTGAAAAGAGTGTCACCAGCACCAATTGGCCGACGATTCATATGCATAGCCATAGTAGATAGAGTTATGAAGGGAAAGTAACAACTTAATTCAGTGACAGAACAAACCATACTGCAGCATCTGAAGTAGGCCAAGTGGATTGGGCCCCTTCATCAACCACCAACCAACCAGCAATACCGGTAGTAATTCAAATTAATCTTTCATATGATGCGAAGGCTGTTAAAAAGAGCAAGTCTAGGACACTTCAGGACATTTGGCAGGTTAAACCTAACATATATATAATATGTCAGTATGTCTGAGAAAATTAAATATTACTGAAAGTAAGACATAATTATTAGGATTTATTACAACTGATAAATGATACATCAAAAAGACTTCCCCAGTCAGTACTCTACTACTGAACAAATACTTTTTTACACATAATGTTTTTCATGCATAATTTTTCATGAAAGTATAATTTTGTGTGCACTTAAATTTGCAAATTTTGAAATATGGCAGTTGTACAACTACACTGGATAAACATTTGCGCTGGCTGCATGTACACATATTCGTCTATTTTCATTTCACAAATTTGATGACATGTACCTTTATCACAAGTTTTAATTGCAAAACACTAAATTAGCAACATATAAGACCATTATGGTCTGTGCCACCGTCCTTGACAGAAATGGGAGTGTATGTATTAACATGGTATTATCATGGTCAATGGTTTTTATTCTTATTTTTATCATTATTTTTATTCTTTATCTTCTTCTTGTTATTATTATTGTTATCATGTTCTTAATCATTTTACCTCTATTGTGTTAAATTTTGTTCCAAGCAAATGCAGTACCAGCAAAACGTACCTAAATTAATCAATTATGTATAGCTGGCATACGCCAGAGTGGCAATAGTCCAGCAACAATAAGTCGACAAGACTAAACCTGTACCTTTGTGTACAACCTTTACTCCCTCATCTCATCTGTAAATATCATTACCATTTTGAAATGAACGACATATATTTCATATCAAGCATTCAAAAACCACCTTAATTGACTGTATTTATTATCACTGCTTCTGCAGTGGATCAATCAATAAACTTTATCATTTAAAAAAAAGAAGAAGTAGAGCACAGAATAAAATACATTCACCACACGGACACATAAGAACCAACAGAACACGGAGCTCAATGTGTAGAATAATACCTTTATTACACCTTGTGTTTTATACAAGCGGACCTCTCAGATAATCTCTAGTACGTCCAACGTAGAGTGTCCCATGCCCAGCGAGCCGGGTCGCTGCCGGGACTAGAGACAGGCATCATGTCAGAATGTGCAGCACATGCAATACCTGCTCAACATAATCCACACCTACAAACACAAGACGTTAAAGCAACGTCAGTGTCAACATGACACAATGTTAGAATAACATCATGCCTAATGTTAGTATGATATTGCAACAGAAGGCCCTCAACTAGCCTTCTTCGAGGGGTGGTAAGTTTTTCGATATGGTGGAACTTGACACAATTATTTCAATGGTGGAACTGGACTTTTCTTATATGAACCCGACCCCCCCCCCCCTCCTAGTTGCGGGCCTGAACAGCATTGTGAACAATTTTGAAATAATATTGAAACAATGCCAATATAACCTCGACATTTTGAATTTAGCTTTAACGGTCATATTGTTTCAGCTTGAAATTATGAGCTTTTCAATGTTATTTCAATGTTGTTTTTGTATTGATAACAAACCTGTTTTTAACATCCTGTGTTTGTAGAATCGCTACTTCTGCCAACAAAGCTAACAGTAATGCCACTTCTACATTGTCACTTGTATGCTGCACTGATACTCTTTATACTCCAGAACATAGTCAGTAGTGACTATTAAATTAGTCAGTAGTGACTAACAAATTAGTCATTACATTGTAGTGACCAACGTCGTTAGTCAATTTTGGCTCTCTATACATCCAACCCAGGTTTATAGTCAGGTAGGTCTAAGAGAGATATAAATATTAGGGTCTATTTGACTAGGGCATACGTCATTTTTTGTTTGTAACTCTTAGGGCATTAGTCATTTTTGAACATCAGTTGGTCATTTTGACTAATGCATTAGTCCTTATGCCTTACCTGGGTTAGGCACTACTGACTTATCCTTAAACCTACAGATTATCAGTGTGTGGGTACCTTGCTATACGGGACTAGCGCATTACGCTATGGGGGCCGCCATCTTGGCTCAGAGCAATGCATTGTGGTTAGGACCCCAACTCCAGAGCAGTGCATCATGGGTGAATTTCTTATCTTTTGTTCTAGGTGTGAGGGGAGAGGATTAGCCTGATAAGGAGATCGGGGTGTAGCCCCCGACTACCTGAGGTACCAGGATGCGCTAGTCCCCTATACCACTTTGGCTCCATGCCCCAGCTAGGCTCATGCAGGCTGTCATTCTGAGGGGGAGGCCGACTGATGATATTCTCTTTGGGATGTTTAAATCTGTAGCAGATGTCTCACTCTCCCAGCACATTCTAGGTGTAGACTCAACCCAAGATACATTAATTTTTGTACATGTAATTTGCAACCATCCAAAGATAGACTTTTCCGTATGGAGGTATTACCATTGCTTACTGCAGAATAAGAGGGTTTTCAAGTTTTGCACACTCTTGAATTATTTTAATACATTTTACCATTTTTACCCAATTACTGACAATGTAAATGTGGCATTTAGCTGTTTGATTAACCTATTTAAACGAATATCAGTGTTTCAGACCGCCCATCACTCTAACAAAGTCATTAATATTCATAACATGCAAATTAACATGAGGCCAGAACCAATGATATTCCTCCAATCTGACTTAGATATGCATGACGTCATCACAAGGAGAATGCAGAAAATGAATCTGCATAAATTAACTGAGGGGAACCGTAAAAAAATAGTAGGAGTGAGAAATCACCCCCGTTTATCACATAACGCTGGAACTAAGCAACACTATACTTGATAACCATCCTGTTAGGGGCCTCTAGCCGTCCTGATGTCATATACATATAATATACGTATATATCATCTCCAGATGATAAATAGCAACTGAATCACTTCAAGCTGTGGAATTCAATGATGTAACAGGTGTATAACGTATCGGTCACAATGACCGACCATGGAGGCCCATCTGTAGGTTCTAACCCTTTAAGGGCATCATACTGCTTTAATGCATTATGCCTATTTGTTACTACATGAACACAGGCCTGACCAGTAACTTGACGATGCTGGATTTATGCATCATGCTGACCGTACAGGGAGTTGATACACTCCTGAAGGTTCGGGTTGATACAGTAATGCACTGCTGCATTGGTGCATCATGGCGACAAAAGAACATGAAGCGCTGAGTCATCCTCGACGTGTTTACACATGAGCGGGGTTTGTACCAGAAGGTACAGCGGATGATGGACTGTGATGTCTCATTTTCTTGAACGGTCGTAATATATAACATGTTGGGGGCTACAGCGTGAGCCGAACAAACTACAAATGCCTCCCCACGGTGTCTCCCCTACATCACATAACACGTAACACATGGCGATACTCAGCAGACATGGACGCAACAAGGAAAGCAGAATATTGTCACTGATTGTTAGCTTAGGTCCTACATGGTTATTTCTGTAGTGCTGAGGTTACAACTGGAATGGTTTACTCACTGCATGAATGTTTAAATTTAAGTGAATCTAAGATGCCACTTTAAGTGGCTTCATCAAAGTTCAGTAATGCCATGCAAATGTGTTTGAAAGGTCATAACTGCATTTAATTGACTTTACACATAAATTGATTATGTTTAAGGTCTTCCTTCAAGCACATTTAACTTAGTTAAATGCAAACATTTATGCAGTGATGTCATATAACAATTCTCATTCTATTCATGGAAATGATCTGGAAGAGGTGTACATCAAACCTTCCTAATACAACTGCATTTGAAAATGATTTAAATAAGAAATGCAGTCTGAATCACAGAATTATCTTTGGATGTTTTAGTAAGATAAATACCTGTCTAGTCAAAAAGAAAATGGTCAGGAGACCACCATCTGAGAAAATAGCATTTTTACAACTTTCTTATAAAATTTCAAAATTCCATTTTGCAAACTAAGATAATACTTGCAAAATAGCTATGTTGTTTAAAACTGGGTTACTAGTCTGGTTATTTGTGGTCATAGCTGGGACCACGGGAGCAGGTGGTATTTCAAAATACTGTTTCTTCTTTTTTTTTAGTTTGGCCATGAAATTATCTACCCTAAATTTATTGGGCCCCAAAAATGGCCTCTTGCCATTCAGCCCCAAAAAAGTATGGGTACACTGAAGGAGTAAACTTGCCTCCAGACTCGTCTAAGTGACTGTCATAGAATAAACTAGTTAAAAGTTGTCTGACCCATCAGGTTACCATCCCACAAACCCTTCTCTTGACTCATCTAAGTGACAAGGAAGCGGGTCTTCTAGCTGGAGATAGAAGACCAACATGGCATGTGCCAGCCGAAATCCCGATATTTGCCACCTCCAGATTCCAGATTCTATTTCTAGGATGGTAACCTAATAAGTTAGACAACTTTTGACTCGTTTATTTTATGACAGTCACTTAGACGAGTCTAGAGACAAGTTTACTTTTCCAGTGTAGACACTATTTATGAGCCATTAGCTCCTAGACCAACGTTAGCATCTACTCCTCTTCAGTGCAAGAGTATGAAATACCACCTGTTCCCATTATGAAGAAAATACTGCTTGAACATTGATTCACCAACAACCAAAAATAAAGGTGACTTTTATATTTGACAATTGTTTTTACCAGTATTTAATCACGCAGACATACCTAGCCAGTGTTAGACAAGGATGTTGGATGCACCCACACACACCTACAGGCATATATACAGAGCACAGCAGGGGATCCATCTTTAACCCTTTATAGGGCAGCATAATGCATTTACGCTCTAAGCTCTTTTGTCTTCACGATGCATGATGCAGGCCCGGTGAGTAACTCGCCTGTGGTATAAACATGGATGTTACCATCCTCAGAGGGTTTATACACTCCAGAACAGTTGGGATGATGCACCGATCCATCGCCAGCGAGTTACTATCTATCACCAGCGAAATACTACCCATCGCTGCATTCAGGTATCATGACAAATGAATATGAAGCATCATGGCATCATGTTGTCCTTTAATGGGTTAAACTGTTGTGTTGCCATAGCAACAAGAAATGGTGGTCACCGACATTGGCTGGCAGCTATTTACACGTGTACAGTGCTGCCACCTTGGGAGTAACGACTGAACCATTGGAAGGATTTTTGGCCATACTCTAATAACATGATACTTATGGAATGTTTTCATACTTGTTTATAGAGAACTATTATGTCATGAAAAAGTGTTTAAACCAGAATAGAAGACCAGTAAGGTCTTGAATAGGAAGGGAATGAGATACAGGGTTTGAAAACGTTACATACTTTCATACAACAATACCTATTTCCATCTTCACGCATGGCATATATATGACACACGTCCAACGTGGCTGTTGCAGAGTCTCCGTACATATGGTCCCCAATGGTAAAATAAATTAATACTTTTTTCTTTGAAATATGTAATTTCTCTAAGGACTACAGTATGTTGAAGTAAGCGGCAACAGTTGATTAATATCAATGTGTCTCCACACTTGTCAGGGCAAACAAAACTCTTGCCAGAAACCATTTTCAATGGTGCTTTTCAGCCTAGGCTAAGCCTATCACATCTACACAGCCTGAATAGGCCTTGAATATAGTGTCTATGTATAATAGAAGTGAGACCACCCAATCTTTGGGAGTTTTGTCAATGGTTTCTTCTGTTGGTTGAGGTTGAAGTGGGTAGTTCTATGGATACTCACCAGGTGGCAGCTGTAGTTCACCAAAACCACCACCAGGTGGCTCCACCAACCCAGGTACACTCTCCAGACACAACCTTAGTTAACTGTCACACATATAGTCACAAACAAGACATCTGCTTTGAGAACTCTTATCAGACACAGTTATACCAGATAGAGGCCTGAGCTGAGAGAGCATTGTCAGACAGAGCCACCTTTAGAAGTTAAAGCCCTGTAGTTCTGCCCCCATCCACCAGGGGTGTATTAAGTTGAGTAAAGCGGCACCAGGGGGCGTTATCTGTGGTTGTCCCGGCTGCGTCTGGTTCCCGGTAAGATGACACTCATCTGGATGCTTGTCACGTCGTTAGACGCGGCCGCCTCGTTTTGAAGTCTGACGAGCTGCTCGATGGCGATCTTGCGCATGTCGACCTGCTCGTGGAGGTCGTGACGCTCCTGCAGCAGCACCACCAGCTCCTCCGACACACCTGGTTGGGAAAACAAGAACCACAACTGTAAACAACTGTAGCGGTAAATAGCGGCACCACCAGCTCCTCCGACACACCTGGTGGGGAAAACAAGAACCACAACTGTAAACAACTGTAGCGGTAAATAGCGGCACCACCAGCTCCTCCGACACACCTGGTGGGGAAAACAAGAACCACAACTGTAAACAACTGTAGCGGTAAATAGCGGCACCACAAGCTCCTCCGACACACCTGGTGGGGAAAACAAGAACCACAACTGTAAACAACTGTAGCGGTAAATAGCAGCACCACCAGCTCCTCCGACACACCTGGTGGGGAAAACAAGAACCACAACTGTAAACAACTGTAGCGGTAAATAGCAGCACCACCAGCTCCTCCGACACACCTGGTGGAGGAAACAAGAACCACAACTGTAAACAACTGTAGCGGTAAATAGCAGCACCACCAGCTCCTCCGACACACCTGGTGGAGGAAACAAGAACTACAAATGTAAACAACTGTAGCGGTAAATAGCAGCACCACCAGCTGCTCCGACACACCTGGTGGGGAAAACAAGAACTACAAATGTAAACAACTGTAGCGGTAAATAGCAGCACCACCAGCTGCTCCGACACACCTGGTGGGGAAAACAAGAACTACAAATGTAAACACTTGTAGGGAAGTGCATGAGGCATAGTAACAATAATAGTACAAGTACACAAACATCCTAACTGTAATCAAACTATGTCTCCACATTGATTTTGCAGTGTGTATTTATTCATAAATGATATTTCAAAATACAACATGAATCAAAATAATGTGAGACCGGGTGTTACATATCCCAGTCACCACATGAATAGGGACTTATGCCCATTATATTTATGTAATTCAAATAAACCATTATTCCCAATAGTACAGATGTTTACATGGCAGCCACGTTAAGTTTAGCTGCATGCTTAATATAATTATGATTACTACGGTGCGTGTGATTTTTGTATGCGCAGAAACTTAAAGTAGTTTCAATATTCAAAGACAAGCATCAGACATATAGCTAGACGCTCTGAATAGACATCGGTTGCCTTGAATTATGCACAGCTAAAGTTGTTTGCTTATCGTAAAACCCCACCTTTGAGACAACCCCACCTTTAAGACAACCCCCTATTTTGAGAAAAAGAAACTGTCTTGTAAAAATAACTCTTTAAAATTGATTTCTCTTTAAGGACGAGGGCGGTAGGCGCCTAGCGGCCGTTTTGGGAACTACAGCTTAGTTCAAATTGAGAGGATTCTGGCATTTTTTAAAGCTAGTTTCTATCTTTCTTAGTTCAAAAGTTAAGTCTAAATATGATTATCTGCCTTTTCATGAAGTATAAAAGAGTTTCCATAAAAAGTACCTCCCCCCTTAATCATTAAGGTCCTGTCTCTCTGTGTTCAGAGCCATATTTTGCAAAAAGTAGCACTGCAACACTATGACTTTATTCATAATCTTGATTGTTATATATTATTAAGCTTAACTTTAGTTTTTGATAGAATTGTTTGTCTAGTTTGTGATTCATTCACCAAAATGCACCAGAAATAGCTACTTTCATGGGTCTGGCCCATTCAATTCAATAATATACATGTACAATAAATACTTGGGTATACCTAGGGTTCATATCAGTGAAATGTAGGTTTAGCCACCAATTTCTTTGGTCAGTAAGTAATAGATATGTGACCCACTTTGTTTCTATTTGTTCCAATGAGCTCAGTAGTAAATATGTGGCACACTTTTCATATGTTTGTTCCAATGAGTAAGTTTTTGATATCAATGACTTACTCTTTATTTCATGGTGAATACAACACTCACTATAGCCATTTAAATGCAATTTAACTTACTTTGTATAGAAAGGAATCATGAGACAAGGCAAAGCCCATGGTGAGGGTAATTTTGGATCCTTTCTCCCTCTGTGAGACTGGGGCCGTATACCGTGATATGATCTCAGTCTCACCTTAGGGGGAACATTCCATTATTACACGACCCAACGTTATTGGTACGATCCTGTGTAAGAACAAAGAAGGAATATGGTACCATCCGGGGGGTGTGATACGTTTTCCCGTACCACCCCTATGTGTGGTACGCTTTTTGGTGCTCTAGACCATTCAGAAGCCAGCACAGTGGTCACGTGATCATAGAAACGATTGCGACGATGTAAACAAAGCGCTCGGCGATTCAACAAGAAAACTCGGTGATTTAACAACAAAACTCAGAGATTTAACAACAAAACTCAGAGATTTATCAACAAAATATGGTATGGGGGTAGATAAATGTCTTCTGATCGTGTAATAGAGCTTGTATTGTACGCTAGGGCTATGCACATCCCGTACCTTCGTACAATACTGGCTATTTATGATACTCTTGCCATGGGCCTTTGTCTATGTATCTATTAGTTCTAGTGAGGTAAATACTTACTTTGTATCTGTTAGTTCTAGTGAGGTAACTATAGACTAACTTTGTATGTGTTATTTCTAGTGAGGTAAATATAGACTTACTTTGTATCTGTTCTAATGAAGCAAAACTTACTTTGTATCTGTTTGTTCTAGTGTGGTAAACATAGACTTACTTTGTATCTGTTTGTTCTAGTGTGGTGAACATAGACTTAGGCCAAAAAAAAGAGGTTTGTTTCAGGTCACCCGACCAACCCTATCAGAAAAGGGCCGGCCCTGCGTTTTTTATGCAATTTTGAAAAAAAATAGCCCCTTTTTTACCAATTTTTGGTCAATTTTAGGGTCTTCGGACCGGGGGGCTAGTACTTTAATGTTAGAAAAAAAAAGTTTAAAAAAAACATAACCCGACCTACCGACCCTACATTTTCTAACCATGTTACCTGAAACGAACCTCTTTTTTTTTGGCCTTACTTTGTATCTGTTTATTCTAGTGAGGTAAAACTTACTTTGTATCTATCTGTGGTAAACATAGACTTACTTTGTATCTGTTTGTTCTAGTGTGGTAAACATAGACTTACTTTGTATCTGTTTGTTCTAGCGAGGTAAAACTTACTTTGTATCTGTTTATTCTAGTGTGGTAAATATAGAGTTACTTTGTATCTGTTTATTCTAGTGCGGTGAACATAGACTTATTTTGTATTTTTTTGATTTTGTAGTGCGTATTTATTCATCAGATGATTTTTCAAAATACAACAATCAAAAAATAAACATGTGAGCTTCATGGCGTTAAATATCCAAATTTGTCACAATGTGTCGGGTCTAGTGCCCTCTCTTTTTTAATGATTTATAAACACTTAATTATAAATGAAGACAGCCTTTAAGACTGATAACTTTACGCAATAGGCACTAACAGGTGTACCTTGTATAACTAGTGGTCTTATATATCAGACCGTATATGTGATAGGTGTATTATGTATGCAGAATAATCTGTTCTAGTGTGGTAAATACTTACTTTGAATCTGTTTGTTCAAGTGTGGTAAATATAGACTTACTTTGTATCTGTTTGTTCTAGTGAGGTAAAACTTACTCTATATCTATTTGTTCTAGTGTGGTTACTATAGACTTACTTTGTATCTGTTTATTCTAGTGAGGTTACTACTTACTTTGTATCTGTTTGTAGAACTGTTCTAGTAACGTCACCAAGTCCTCCCCACTGCGATGTCTCACTGCAACCAGAGAACACAAGCTGTTAGTCCATGTAGACAATAAGGATGTACAATATTAGTGTCTGAAAGGGTACAATTCAGTTGAGGCCCATTCAGTTGAGGCCCATTTGATACACGCCCATTTGGTTGAGGCCCATTCGGTTGAGGCCCATTCGGTTGAGGCCCATTCGGTTGAGACGCATTCATTTGAGGCCCATTTGATACAGGCCCATTCGGTTGAGGCCCATTCAGTTGAGGCCTATTTGGTTGAGACCCATTCATTTGAGGCCCATTTGATACACGCCCATTTGGTTGAGGCCCATTTGGTTGAGGCCCATTTTGTTGAGGCCCATTCGGTTGAGGCCCATTTGGTTAAGGCCCATTTGGTTGAGACCCATTCATTTGAGGCCCATTTGATACACGCCCATTTGGTTAAGGCCCATTTGGTTGAGACCCATTCATTTGAGGCCCACTTGATACAGGCCCATCCGGTTGAGGCCCATTTGGTTGAGCCCCTTTTTGTTCAGGCCCATTTGGTTGGTCTCTAAAAGGTAATGATTTTCATGAAATCCTATTGACTGTGAATGTGATTGTTTGACTACATATGTGGTTATATTTGTATCTGCAATAAGTTTTTTTGTGAACAAAATATGGTCTCTCATGGCATGTATACCATCCTGTCTAACACTCTAGGAGAAGGTGTGCCATGCAGATGTAATAGCAAACTCTAGCTTGGATGTTTTACACACTAGTGGACAGACTCACGCGGGAGCTTCAACAAAAAAAATCTGTCTTAAAAAATCTTAAAGTGTCCAATTTTAAAAACGTTGGAATATCGAATTTAAGATAATAACATTGATTTCAGAATGTTATTCCCCCCCTCCCCAAGGAATGGGGTTTGGGGGCCCCTGATGTCTACAATAATAATACTAGTGCTAGTAGCCACATGTAGTGCCATCTTACCAGTGCCATCTGGAGCCATCTGGGGAATAGGGGGAGAAAACAACTATCTTAAATAAATGTTTTGTTTAAGATAGTCCATTGACTTCGAGAGAGTGTAAAGTTTTTAAGAGTGGCCAATTTAAGGTCTTTAAGATTGGAGAGATTTTCCTGTTGACACTCCCTCGTGAGTTTGTCCCGTCGAGCATGTTTTACTGACAAGTATTCAAACTACAACATAGTGAGTAAGTTACCATGTATCAATAGCCCATATAAGGGACAGCCTGAACCCCCCCTGGTCTGTTGGCTCCTTGGGTAGAACTAGGGTTCAGTGAAATGCAGTACGCATCTACCATTTCGTTTTCATCTCTGGAATTTACACTTAGCACTAGGTTTCGCTGGTACCCATACATTTCCTCATTACCCAACCCTAGGCCTACAGGTACCAGTTTCAATTATGGCAAGCCTTTCCCATCAGAACCCCCTTAAATACCCGTCAATCCCTTCATTATGGAAATCCCTGCGTGTCAGAAATAGTTCCCTTGTAGCCCACTTGGGGGCATGGCGGTCGTTCATCAATTAGGGCAAGGCGGGTCGGGGGCAGTGATCGGTTGGTTGTGCCTTTCCGGAGCCCACTGGTAATCCTTTGGTTTCACCTCCGGACCCCGTTGTGGTGAATGGCCGACCCCCGCAGTGATTTAGTGAGGCGGGATCTGGTCCAGCTCAGCCGGCACACACAAATAGCCAAAGGTCCTGAAGACACCTCTCCTGATTGGCTGAACACATCTCAGCAGATAAGAGACCTTTCCTGATTGGCTAAACATATCTCAGCAGATAAAGGGACCTCTTCTGAATAACTGAGCAGATAATGAAGTCTATTCTGCTTGGCTGAATCAGAGCTTTTTTTAATTGGCTGTACCTGCAAAACCTCCCCCTACCTATGGCTAAAATTTCCCACTCCCAAGAAAAGGAAACCACGTCACATCTGGATGTACATGGATTGGGAATAGATATTCTTGATGTATTCCTGAGACTTAAACAAACCAGTTCTAGTCCTGCATTCAACAATAACCGTTTAAGGGTGGTCATCATGATGTACCAATGCAGCCGTGGCACTCCCTCAGTGTATCATGATGATGTAGTGACCATGAGATATGGTGTGGTTCTTAAACACACAGAAATAGACAAAGGTTCACGATTTTCGGTCTGTTGACTGGGTTATTTCACTTGTTGAAGTTGGGCCCATATTTCACAAGGCCGTAGGCCGAGTGAAATGCGACCCCAGTCAACAGCCCTAAATGAGTGAACCTTTGTGTTTATTTTTTACCTTTTTCGATTCAAACTAAATTATAATAGGGGGGTAGGGCTTAAATCAGCTTAAATAGCTTTATTCCACGCCATTCAAATGTAAACAAACCGCCATTTTGATGACGTCACAGGGCTGTGAAATATGGCCATGGGTTATTTCACGGGGGGGTGTTAAATACGGCTCCCCTTGGTTAAATCAATGAGACAACTGTATTCCATAAAAAATAAAAGAAGTAGAATCACGGAGACTCCCAATGGGAGTCTGGACTCGATCACTGAGGTCTCCCCATAACTCTCCCCCCTTTGTTAGGGACTCTTAGAATAGGAGTCGTTATAGAATTATAGAGTCCTGCTAATGTTAGGGAGTCATTATAGAGTCCTGAGGAGAGTTACCTCAGTGATCAAGTCAGGAGTCACAGTGAATCTACTACTTTTCTCTGTGAATGGTCCTGTAAAGGCACTGAGAGACGGCGCATTTTCAGCAGACAAGAGCAGACAGCACAGGTCTAGACAGGTCTGGACCTGTGCTGTCTGCTGAAAATTGTGTGTGTATCACTGTTCCAGACAAATGTCTGGGGAATTCTGTCTTGTCTGCAGTTGTCCGTGAACAACAAACATTGCTTGATATCTGGAGGAGACTGTCTGCTGAAGTTCTGTCCTGTCTCCTCAAAACCACCGTGTATCAGCACTCCAGACAAGTCTGCTGTAGTCTGGAGTGTATTGACCAATCAGAGCTAAGCATTTGTGTTGGGGTTTGCAGAATTGTCTACTTTATATTATAGAGTATTACTACTCTAGACGTTAAATATAGTGTTTCTAAAGTCAATTATTTTCCTTTACTGCTATTCTTCTATGCATTAACACAGTTTTTTTTTCATATATTGGATCTACTGCTAATGACTATACATTATGCTAGAGCTGGTAGAGGGCCCATAATCTCAAGAATTATCAAAATATATTACACACAATGGATGATATTATACATATCAGTGTAAAATATATAGTTTATATTATTCTCAAAGAACTGCATTAACCCAGTTTTAGTTCAAAACACACCTCATAGTCCCCTGTTATACCACCGTGTATCAGCTCCAGCAGACAAGACAAGACTTCAGCACACAGGTCAGAACATCAGCAGACTCAGTCTTGTCTGGACTTGTCCGCTGAAAGTCACGCCGTCTATCAGCGCCTTAAGAGTGTAACAGTGCCCATTGTACGGCAGCTGAGACGGCCACGTCTGGCACGGTCTGTACACGGTCCAGCAGTCCCACCCTGGTGGTTGGAGGACGGAGCAGTAGGTGGGCAGTGTGTAGTGGGGGCAGGGGGAGGTGTGTGTGTGTGTGTGGGGGGGGGGCTTGTGTGGGTGGTCCTAAAGCAGGGGCTGAACAGGACCAGAGAGAGGGGGGGGGTAAAGGGGGTATTTGGGGCAGGGATTTAGAATGGAAATAGGCATGGTATTGGATCCAGGAGCATGGAGAGGCGTGTATGAATGTGGGTTCTGATGGTTGGGGTCGGTTGTTGACACTATACCGTAGTGGCCCGTTTAAGCGCCCCTGCGCTTCTTAATTTCAACTCCCTGTAATCCCCTGCGCTTATAGAGGGACCTGCGCTTATATGAGTACCTTTAAAGAGAGAGTTTGGGTTTCAGAGGGGACCTAGACCTGCGCTTATTTAAGACCCCTGCGCTTAAACGGGCCATTACGGTACCTGTAGTTAAATATATCATGTAGGAAAGCATATGGTATATTTTGGTGGTTTCTCCCCCCATGCCTGTGTAGCATGGACAGTAAAGGTAGCATCCCCAACTGGCTATTCCTCATCTAGTACATTCCCACAATGCCCTGCTCCCTTGTGTCCGGTTAGTGTCGGAACTCTCCACCAGGTGTCTCTGCAACCCGTCACCATGACAACCCCCAGGGTGCACCGCTTCCTTTCCGACATGACAGCAGCGCCACCTACTTCCTGTACACTGTCACATGACCTGAGCATCACTCTCCATGCACAGTCCTTGTACACAAAGCACCTGTAAGTACACCAGGTCTGTGTATGGAGACTGTCACATGACCTTAGCATCACTCTCCATACACAGTCCTTGTACACAAGGCACCTGTGAGTACACCAAGTCTGTGTATGGAGACTAATTATGTTGTATGGTTCCAATTTTATAGCACTCATTCTTCCAGCAGAGTTTGGTCATGAAAGAGGAGATATTCTGTAGTTGAGCAGCCACAATTGATTAAAACTATAACTTTGTAGTCCTTCTTATGAAAGTCTCACTATGATAATCATTTTTTTCTGAAATAAAAGGTATTATCTACTAGTAAACCTACAAATCAAACAATAGACACCATTTTTTGGCAATCAGAAGATGGAATAATGGTTGATGGTTGCCATGGCAGCAGATACTACTCATACTGCCTAATGGTAGGTCACATTAAGACAAACCGGTGACCTTGATACAACACAAGGTCACAGTGTGTAGGTGTCACGTGACCTCCATGTCAGGACGAGGCTGCAAGGGGACGCTGGGAGCTGAGCTGGTCCCTGAAGTGTCTGGTGCTGCTGTAAACATGAACCCGAGGTACCAGCGCATCAGCCGTTACTACCTACTCTATCACTGTGTCACGCGAGCAGCTCCCTGACTCTATCTAGCCCTTTCTTCTATCTCTCCTCCTCTCTTAGTTCATTCCTGACATTTCTTCTCCTCACTCAGTTTTCTAATTTGCATGTTTTAATGTTGTGTATATATAAGAGACATACATAGATACAAATTCTCTATTCAGTGGCTCATTTGTAGTATTCTAGGTACCACCAGGACCCTTACCTAGTTGTAGCAGGAGTTTGGGTAGGACTAGGTACCACCAGGACCCTTACCTAGTTGTAGCAGGAGTCTGGGTAGGACTAGGTACCACCAGGACCCTAAACCTAGTTGTGTCAGGAGTCTGGGTAGGACTAGGTACCATCAGGACCCTCACCTAGTTGTGGCAGGAGTCTGGGTAGGACTAGGTACCACCAGGACCCTTACCTAGTTGTGGCATGAGTCTGTACAGGACTAGGTACCACCAGGACCCTTACCTAGTTGTGGCAGGAGTCTGGGTAGGACTAGGTACCACCAGGACCCTTACCTAGTTGTGGCATGAGTCTGTACAGGACTAGGTACCAGTAGGACACTTACCTAGTTGTGGCATGAGTCTGTACAGGACTAGGTACCTCCAGGACCCTCACCTAGTTGTAGCAGCAGTCCATGTACAGGACTAGGTACCAGCAGGACCCTTACCTAGTTGTGGCATGAGTCTGTACAGGACTAGGTACCAGCAGGACGCTCACCTAGGTGTGGCATGAGTCTGTACAGGACTAGGTACCTCCAGGACCCTCACCTAGTTGTGGCAGCAGTCCATGTACAGGACTAGGTACCTCCAGGACCCTTACCTAGTTGTGGCATGAGTCTGTACAGGACTAGGTACCTCCAGGACCCTCACCTAGTTGTGGCATGAGTCTGTACAGGACTAGGTACCTCCAGGACCCTCACCTAGTTGTGGCAGCAGTCTGTACAGGACTAGGTACCTCCAGGACCCTCACCTAGTTGTGGCATGAGTCTGTACAGGACTAGGTACCTCCAGGACCCTCACCTAGTTGTGGCAGCAGTCTGTACAGGACTAAGTACCTCCAGGACCCTTACGTAGTTGTGGCAGCAGTCCATGTACAGGACTAGGTACCTCCAGGACCCTCACCTAGTTGTGACAGCAGTCCATGTACAGGACTAGGTACCAGCAGGACCCTCACCTAGTTGTGGCAGCAGTCCATGTACAGGACAAGGTACCTCCAGGACCCTTACCTAGTTGTGGCAGCAGTCCATGTACAGGACTAGGTACCTCCAGGACCCTCACCTAGTTGTGGCAGCAGTCCATGTACAGGACTAGGTACCACCAGGACCCTCACCTAGTGGTGGCAGCAGTCCATATACAGGACTAGGTACCTCCAGGACCCTCACCTAGTTGTGGCAGCAGTCCATGTACAGGACTAGGTACCTCCAGGACCCTCACCTAGTTGTGGCAGCAGTCCATGTACAGGACTAGGTACCACCAGGACCCTAACCGAGTGGTGGCAGCAGTCCATGTACAGAACTAGGTACCACCAGGACCCTTACCTAGTTGTGGCAGGAGTCTGTACAGGACTAGGTACCTCCAGGACCCTTACCTAGTTGTGGCAGCAGTCCATGTACAGGACTAGGTACCACCAGGACCCTTACCTAGTTGTGACAGCAGTCCATGTACAAGACTAGGTACCAGCAGGACCCTCACCTAGTTGTGGCAGCAGTCCATGTACAGGACAAGGTACCTCCAGGACCCTTACCTAGTTGTGGCAGCAGTCCATGTACAGGACTAGGTACCTCCAGGACCCTCACCTAGTTGTGGCAGCAGTCCATGTACAGGACTAGGTACCACCAGGACCCTCACCTAGTGGTGGCAGCAGTCCATATACAGGACTAGGTACCTCCAGGACCCTCACCTAGTTGTGGCAGCAGTCCATGTACAGGACTAGGTACCTCCAGGACCCTCACCTAGTTGTGGCAGCAGTCCATGTACAGGACTAGGTACCACCAGGACCCTCACCTAGTGGTGGCAGCAGTCCATATACAGAACTAGGTACCACCAGGACCCTCACCTAGTTGTGGCAGCAGTCCATGTACAGGACTAGGTACCTCCAGGACCCTTACCTAGTTGTGGCAGGAGTCCATGTACAGGACTAGGTACCACCAGGACCCTTACCTAGTTGTGGCAGCAGTCCATGTACAGGACTAGGTACCATCAGGACCCTCACCTAGTGGTGGCAGCAGTCCATGTACAGGACTAGGTACCATCAGGACCCTCACCTAGTTGTGGCAGCAGTCCATGTACAGGACTAGGTACCACCAGGACCCTCACCTAGTTGTGGCAGCAGTCCATGTACAGGACTAGGTACCACCAGGACCCTCACCTAGTGGTGGCAGCAGTCCATGTACAGGACTAGGTACCATCAGGACCCTCACCTAGTTGTGGCAGCAGTCCATGTACAGGACTAGGTACCAGCAGGACCTTCACCAAGTTGTGGCAGGAGTCTGTACAGGACTAGGTACCACCAGGACCCTTACCTAGTTGTGGCAGCAGTCCATGTACAGGACTAGTTACCACCAGGACCCTCACCTAGTTGGGGCAGGAGTCCATGTACAGGACTAGGTACCATCAGGACCCTCACCTAGTTGTGGCAGCAGTCCATGTACAGGACTAGTTACCACCAGGACCCTCACCTAGTTGGGGCAGGAGTCCATGTACAGGACTAGGTACCACCAGGACCCTCACCTAGTTGTGGCAGCAGTCCATGTACAGGACGGGCCCCACTCAGACATGCTGCAGCCTCATTCCGGGCCCCAGCCTCATTCTGGTTGTGCCCTCATTACTTACTTCCGGCGGGATGTCATTACTTCCGTTTCCGGGTCTGGTCTCAGCCACAAATAACAAGGTCAAGGTCACTAAGACGCATGTGTACACTCTCCAGACGCAGTCTGTGGGGGTAGTGTGTGGTGTGTACACAGCAGAGCTAGGGGAGGAGATTGAAGGGAAGTGATATTTCCCAGATGTGCTGGGTTCCATGTTTACCCGTGTTGTATTAGCCGGGGTCGACTGCCAGGGGACGGGAATTAGCAGCGGTACTGGGCGGGGAAGGAACATGGACGCTCCAGCATGGACACTGGGGAGGGAATCTAAAATCAAGCAGGAAGGGGGCGGAGGGAAGAGGCGGATGGGAGGGGGGGGGGTAAGGTGGAGGGGGGCAGAAGTGGAGGGGGGCAGGGGAAGAATACAGCAGGCAGAGAGGGGGCAGACAGAGAGGGAGAAGGCACTGGGACAAGGACCAGATGAGGCAGGATGGATGCACCTGTTGCTGTCCTGTAAGGACGTCTTAGATGTCCTGTACAGGCCAGGGTATCCATCAGGCAGTTACCATGGTAACCTAACCTACAGTGTCTAGACTGGTCTATGTGTTGTGGTAAGGGCAGGATTAAAGGGACACACACATGGTGGTAAGGGGAGGTTAAAGGGACACACACATGGTGGTAAGGGGAGGATTAAAGGGACACACACATGGTGTAAAGCATTTGATACAAAAATGCTATGTTGGTGAGATACTGGCCTGTGCTGTTTTGATTCATCATAGTGATAAGTAAACATGGAGCCTTGACGTCCCTTGCTGCCCTTAAAGGGGCAGTATCACTAGAACAGTACTAGACATGTGAAAATGTCAGTGATTATGCCACTTTAAAGGATTAACCATAAAAGAAGCCTAGTGGGCAGATAGCCCGGGGGGCAGGGGGGGGGGGCAGTCACTCTTTGATGCTAGGTACCAACTGCGAAACTACAGCCCCCCCTATTTGGTCATTTGACAGCCCCTTGAAAATGTGCATTATTTTAACAGCCCTCTATTTTCTAAAAGGTGAGGCCCACCTCTTCCATTTATAATGAGGTTATTTTGGAATTACATGTATATAGATTACTTAAGTTATGTATGAGATTTAAGGGTTCATTTTGTCTATTTCAATTGTGACAGCCCCTGATTTAGTACTTTCCAGCCATTGACAGCCCCTAATTTTTTCACTTTTATGTGATTAACAGCCCCCTTTTTCCTTGCTTCGGCGCGCACACAGCGACAGCTCTTTGGGGTCGTTACCGCAGTTGGTACCCATTCCTATACTGAGTACCCCCCGGGGTAGATAGCTGCCTCCAATGCAACAGGTCAGTGGTTCAGTCCCCGCCAGTAGCATATATATCCAGCAATAAGTCCACCTCTGAGTGTAAATTGACATACACCACCTTGTTGGTCACTCACTAAGGGAGTGGTCACTTTTTAACAGCAGGGTAAGGGAGTCAGTGGATTTTTGCCTGAGCGGGTCGAATTATTTCTGTTCCCTCCCAGGCAGTTTGAAATTGAGCTCAACTGACCTTTTTGAGCTACAGTAACATGCAAGCTTGTTCGCTAAAAAAGGGGTGCAATGTTTTTAGTTCCCCCTTCAAGGGGTCAAATTTTTTTCTTCCCCCTCCCCAAATCCACCAACCTCCCTCCTGTCGTTAAAATATGAGCACTCGCTAAGTATGCATGTAAGGTTAAAGCAGTAGTCAACACATTAAGACTATAGGGTAAGTACTGTGTGGAGCCCTGTACACTCTGTGCGGGCCCAGTAGGCTGCTGCCTTCAGCAGAGCCGGTTTATAAAAACCATTCATCATAATCTACTTTGTGGAGATGTATACATATCACCAAAGTCCTCATACCACTGCTCCCCGCGTTACCATACACAAACATACAGGGATCAATATATGGAAATAAATATCAGTGAGAAAAGGTGGGGCACAGGATCAGCGGGGGCACACAGTGGTTCGTTTTGGCCATTATTTTTCCTATCAGATAGCTTTCCCCCCATATCTGGGGGTCAGCTATAGGTGGGGTTTATTACATAGGATTAAAAAGAAAATAATTTAAAAGTATTTTTCTTACAAGACAAATTCTTTTCTCAATGTAGGGGGTTATCCCATGATGAAGTATTCTTTTAGGCGGGGTTCTATGATACTCCCGGCATGCTGCTATGTCATTTACCTCGGTTTCACCTCTCTATATCACCCTACCACTCCCCTCGTGTGGTACCAGGCCTACATACCTCCACTCGGTAGTGTCCATCATAGACCGATAACAAGACGGCAATAACATTTGAGACCCTTCTTCCCATGCCACCCACACACCACCCCCAAATCACGTCCAATCTCGCACAGTCTCGTTTACAGCACGTGACTTGGGAGTAGATCAGGCTGTAGCCTGGGAGGCTGTCCTGGTGTGCCATATTTAGGCCAGGTTTTGGTTTGGGTCGGATAAACAAATCAGGCTTTAAATGAGAGAATGATAAGACTCAGCTGTAATGATATCAGCGTGTGCAGCTATTGTAGCACGCCCGGGATAGCTCTCCTAGGTGCGCAGACAAACTTTAACATCGCAATCTTAACACAGAATTAAGATTGTCTCAATTATCTTAAAATTAGTCTTAATCTTATCTTAACCTATCTTAAACTACACAGTCCATTGTAGGATAGGCTAGTCGACTAGTATGTAATAGGGGCTTTGCCCCCCAACCCTCTTTTTTTTCTTTTTTTTCCTTTCTGCCTTAGATTAAGACATTTTAAGATGTAAGATTAAGATTGCGCTGTTAACATTTGCCCGCGCACCTGGGAGAGCTATCCCATATTTACCCTATTGTATGATCAGTCTTACCGTAAATTCTCGGATATGAGCCTAACTCGTGTATAAGCTGCACCCCGAGTTTGGGCCGATCCTATAAGCCACATTGTCCATCTGACTATGGTGACTTTAGTACTGTACCATAGCGGCAAAAACTTGAGTATAAGCCCCGACCCCGACCCTGAGCCGATCCCATAAGCTCCACTAGCCTACCGATCTGACTCGCGTACTAGGGGCTTCTATGCAAAAATTTATGGTACTAGTCAATTTACTGAGCCCTAGATACATTGGGATAGCCCAAGGATACTACTATCAGAGTAAATCTGGTTCTCTTGCGGCCATCTTGGCTCCGCTTTCAGAAGAGATTTAGTCTGTTACACTCCAGACACCAACACACCATGGTATGCCAAGGGCAAACTGCCTTATGCAGTCTTTGTGAAAACATGCAGGACAGTGGCAATGTCCTCCTAAAATCCCACGGGTCCAGCAGGTGGACAAGTGTAGCAGGACAGAATGTCCAGTCACATGTCAGGCTTTTCTGAACTAGAAGGAGTTCTGTTGGGTTTCTAAAGCTGAAATATGTTTGTCAATATAGTTTGTAAAGCTATGTATCTATCCTGATTTAGCCCCAAATGATAAGAAATAAAATGTATTTTTAATGGACAAAACTATTTTTATATTCAAAATGCATAAATTATCAATATGTGGGAATCCGGTCCTTTACAAACGTAGCCAGTCCTGCAAAATTTAAAATTTGAAGGACCAAATGTCTTGTGGGATGAAAAAGTGTTTGCAAAGACTGCTTACTAGATCAGACCCAGGACATCAGGTTATGCCAGCTAACACACAGTGGTACATGTATACTCTGTGACATCAGCGTGTGCCGGCTAACACACAGTGGTACATGTATACTCTGTGACATCAGCTAACACACAGTGGTACATGTATACTCTGTGACATCAGCTTGTGTCGGCTAACACACAGTGGTACATGTATACTCTGTGACATCAGCTAACACACAGTGGTACATGTATACTCTGTGACATCAGCTAACACACAGTGGTACATGTATACTCTGTGACATCAGCTAACACACAGTGGTACATGTATACTCTGTGACATCAGCTTGTGTCGGCTAACACACAGTGGTACATGTATACTCTGTGACATCAGCTAACACACAGTGGTACATGTATACTCTGTGACATCAGCCTGTGCCGGCTAACACACAGTGGTACATGTATACTCTGTGACATCAGCTTGTGCCTGCTAACACACAGTGGTTCATGTATACTCTGTGACATCAGCTAACACACAGTGGTACATGTATACTCTGTGACATCAGCTAACACACGGTGGTTCATGTATACTCTGTGACATCAGCTTGTGCCTGCTAACACACGGTGGTACATGTATACTCTGTGACATCAGCTAACACACGGTGGTACATGTATACTCTGTGACATCAGCTAACACACAGTGGTACATGTATACTCTGTGACATCAGGTTATGCCAGCTAACACACAGTGGTACACGTATACTCTGTGACATCAGCTAACACACAGTGGTACATGTATACTCTGTGACATCAGCTAACACACAGTGGTACATGTATACTCTGTGACATCAGCTAACACACAGTGGTACATGTATACTCTGTGACGTCAGCTAACACACAGTGGTACATGTATACTCTGTGACATCAGCTAACACACAGTGGTACATGTATACTCTGTGACATCAGCTTGTGTCAGCTAACACACAGTGGTACATGTATACTCTGTGACATCAGCTAACACACAGTGGTACATGTATACTCTGTGACATCAGCTTGTGTCAGCTAACACACAGTGGTACATGTATATACTCTGTGACATCAGCCTGTGCCGGCTAACACACAGTGGTACATGTATACTCTGTGACATCAGCTTGTGCCGGCTAACACACAGTGGTACATGTATACTCTGTGACATCAGCTAACACACAGTGGTACACGTATACTCTGTGACATCAGCCTGTGCCGGCTAACACACAGTGGTACATGTATACTCTGTGACATCAGCTTATGCCGGCTAACACACAGTGGTACATGTATACTCTGTGACATCAGCTAACACACAGTGGTACATGTATACTCTGTGACATCAGCCTGTGCCGGCTAACACACAGTGGTACATGTATACTCTGTGACATCAGCTAACACACAGTGGTACATGTATACTCTGTGACATCAGCTAACACACAGTGGTACATGTATACTCTGTGACATCAGCTTGTGCCGGCTAACACACAGTGGTACATGTATACTCTGTGACATCAGCTAACACACAGTGGTACATGTATACTCTGTGACATCAGCTAACACACAGTGGTACATGTATACTCTGTGACATCAGCTAACACACAGTGGTACATGTATACTCTGTGACATCAGCCTGTGCCGGCTAACACACAGTGGTACATGTATACTCTGTGACATCAGCTTGTGCCTGCTAACACACAGTGGTACATGTATACTCTGTGACATCAGCTTGTGCCGGCTAACACACAGTGGTACATGTATACTCTGTGGTGGCATGGCATGTCTAAGACAGGGTGCTGACCCAGCTTCACACTCCCAGATTTATAACATGTTGACGCTACACAAGACCTGTCCCAATCATGAGGTCAACAGAAATATACCTGACAGAACTGGTGTTGCTGCCCAGACTATTACATCAGCTATACCTGTCCCAATTGAGAGGCTGAGAATATTGGTGTTGCTGCCCAGACTGCTACATCAGCTATACCTGTCCCAATTGTGAGGCTGACAGAACTGGCGTTGCTGCCCAGACTGCTACATCAGCTATATCTGTCCCAATTGTGAGGCTGAGAGAACTGGCGTTGCTGCCCAGACTGCTACATCAGCTATACCTGTCCCAATTGTGAGGCTGACAGAACTGGTGTTGGTGCCCAGACTACCGTACAGCCTTCACCCACCCCCTCACTACACCGGCAGTGACGTCAGAGCTGCATGGGAATGTCCTCATTGGTGGCTAGGGGGTGTGACATGTTCACTTCCGGTTACTAAAACGAGGCCACTTTAAGTCCTTACCCAGCCTTCTTGTGTAAACAAATAGGGCCCTGTTGCAGCAAGAAACCAGGAAACGGCAATACACCAATATCACACGATGACCGTCTATGGACCGCATAGCTTTTTAACACACTAAGCCCATACACTCCCTTATGATGCATTGATATACTTGCGTTGAGTTACTCAAAGAAATGATATCGATTCACCGCGGTGACACAGGTAGCTTGAAAGGGTACCCCAAGGCGTCATGATGCACCAATGCAGTGCTGATGAGTTAGTTACCAAAGCTGCATCAGTGCATCATGATGACAACTAAATATATATGATGTTTTATTGAATTTGACGCATTCAGCTTCTGATCCCATTCAACGACTCAGTCTACTTACATGCAGGAGGCAAATCAACATTGCTTAATGGGGCCCATATGTGTTTTTACTTGGTTAAGCTGATATGCCCACCCTGGGTTTTGGTCCTTTTTGTCCAGGGCTACCAGTGGGAGCCCAGATGGGTCAGCGCAGATTCAAAGTACCCAGCCCCAGCCTAGATTTAACACACACTATAAAAATAAATGGTAATTTCTGGCGGAAAATCAGATGTCAATATGTTTCGAAATATTCACAATGTATTTATGAAAAAAAAAGTTTTTGTGGGCTGGTCCATCTGGGCTTCCACTGGTAGCCCTGGACAAAAAGGACCATAACCCAGATATGGGCATGCCCAGCTGGCCCAAGAAACACACATATGGGTCCCAGGGACCAATGCTGACTGGGAAGCCAGGAATATTGACTAAATCTGCTTCTGTATGTAGCCACAAGATGGAGCCACCAGCCATCAGTCCATACCACAGTAACAGGTGGAAAGACTTTCTGTTGTTGTTGTTAGATTTTATTCGGCAAAATAATCTTAACACATATTAAGTTTTTCAATACAATGCCAGGAAATCCCGAAAGCCAAGATTCCGATAGACTATTTACCCTATAAATATACACAGATTATGCCACATTGCTAAATTATGCCACAAAAGAAACGGTTAAAGGGAAAACTAATTGGGAGGATGGATGGCATAACAAAGGGGGAAGGAGGGTTATGGTCAGTGTTGGCATTGGGGGTGAGTTGAGTTGATCAGACTGCACTGGGTAAAACAGCCCATGGTAAAGACACAGTAGTGCCTGTGGCTTGCTGAACTCAAACTAACATATCAATCATCTTAAATGGCCACCATACATCTAACTTCATCTTCATCCAAGTCTACTAATGACGGCCATTTTGAAAAGCCTGTCATATTTCATACATAACCCTAACACTGTGTGTGATTCATACTTTGTACCCTACACGGACTCTTCACCCAGGTAGAAAAATAACATGATAAATATCATGATTTATCATGTTGAACCGTGATATATCATGATATATCATGATAATTCATGATTAATCATGTTTTCTGCTGCCATAATTAATCATGATAAATCATACTTTATTATGATATTACCTATTGAGGGGGGAAATCATGATTAATCATGTTTTCTGCTAGCATAATCAATCATGATAAATCATACTTTATTATGATATTACCTATTGAGGGAGAAATCATAATTAATTATGTTTTCTGATATCATGATTAATCATGTTAAATCATACTTTATTATGATATTACCTATTGAGGGGTGAAATCGTAGTTAATCATGTTTTCTCCTACCATAATTAATTAAGATAAATCATACTTTATTATGATATTACATACGAAGAGGGGACATCATGATTAATCATGTTTTTTCCTACCTTGCTTAATCATGATTGACCATACTTTATTATGATTTGACTTCATGAGAGGCAAAATTATGATTAATCATGTTTTCTTCTATTATGATAAATCATGATAAATCATGCTTTATTATGGTGTTACCCATTCAGAGGGGAAACATGATTTATCATGGTTTCACCTAACTATGATTAATCATAACTTTTCATGATTTTTCATGATCTTATCCATTGTGAGAGAAAACAGAATGTATCACAACTTTACCCAACCATGATTAATCGTAATAAATTATTATTGGTCATGATCTCATCTATTGAGAAGGAAAACATGATTTATCATGATTTCACCTAATTGTAATCAATCATGATATATCATGATTTATGATGATCTTAACTATTGAGAGAAAAAACATGATTTATCATGATTTTACCTGACCATGATTAATTGTAATATATCATGTTTTATCATGATCTTATCTATTGAGAGGGACAACATGATATATCATGATTTTACTCAACCATAATTAATCATAATATATCATGATGTATCATGATCTTATGTAGCCTATTGAGAGAGACCGTGATTAATTGTAATATATCATGATGTATTATGATCTCAAACATTGAGATGGAAAACATGAGCTATCATGATTTTACCTAACCATAATTAATCATAATATATTATGATCTTATCTATTGAAAGAAAAAGCATGATTTGTTATGATTTTGCCTGACCATGATTAATTGTAATAATTATATGATTATTATTATGAGCTTCTCTACCCGGCCTACCTCACCCCCAGGCCACTGTGGGAGGTGGTGGACGACTGTGGGAGGTTTGGGATTCTCTACCCGGTTTACCCCACCCCTAGGAAGCTGTGGGAGGTGGTGGGCGACTGTAGGACGTGTAGGGCCTCTCTACTCGGCCTACCCCGCCCCTAGAAAGCTGTGGGAGGTGGTGGGCGACTGTAGGACGTGTAGGGCCTCTCTACTCGGCCTACCCCGCCCCTAGAAAGCTGTGGGAGGTGGTGGGCGACTGTAGGACGTGTAGGGCCTCTCTACTCGGCCTACCCCGCCCCTAGAAAGCTGTGGGAGGTGGTGGGCGACTGTAGGACGTGTAGGGCCTCTCTACCCGGCCTACCCCGCCCCTAGGAAGCTGTGGGAGGTGGTGGGCGACTGTAGGACGTGTAGGGCCTCTCTACTCGGCCTACCCCGCCCCTAGAAAGCTGTGGGAGGTGGTGGGCGACTGTAGGACGTGTAGGGCCTCTCTACCCGGCCTACCCCGCCCCTAGGAAGCTGTGGGAGGTGGTGGGCGACTGTAGGACGTGTAGGGCCTCTCTACCCGGCCTACCCCGCCCCTAGGAAGCTGTGGGAGGTGGTGGGCGACTGTAGGACGGGTAGGGCCTCTCTACCCGGCCTACCCCGCCCCTAGAAAGCTGTGGGAGGTGGTGGGCGACTGTAGGACGTGTAGGGCTTCTCTACCCGGTCTACCCCACCCCTAGGAAGCTGTGGGAGGTGGTGGGCGACTGTAGGACGTGTAGGGCCTCTCTACCCAGCCTACCCCGCCCCTAGAAAGCTGTGGGAGGTGGTGGGCGAATGTTGGAAGTGTTGGGCTTCTCTACCCGGTCTACCCCACCCCTAGAAAGCTGTGGGAGGTGGTGGGCGACTGTGGGAGGTTTGGGATTCTCTACCCGGTTTACCCCACCCCTAGGAAGCTGTAGGAGGTGGTGGGCGACTGTAGGACGTGTAGGGCCTCTCTACCCGGCCTACCCCGCCCCTAGAAAGCTGTGGGAGGTGGTGGGCGACTGTAGGACGTGTAGGGCTTCTCTACCCGGTCTACCCCACCCCTAGGAAGCTGTAGGAGGTGGTGGGCGACTGTGGGACGTGTAGGGCCTCTCTACCCAGCCTACCCCGCCCCTAGAAAGCTGTGGGAGGTGGTGGGCGAATGTTGGAAGTGTTGGGCTTCTCTACCCGGTCTACCCCACCCCTAGAAAGCTGTGGGAGGTGGTGGGCGACTGTGGGAGGTGTATGGCTTCCCGCACATCTTGACACTTTAGTAAACTATAGTACATTTTACTATAGTTTACTGCAGTTTACTATAGTATACTATAGAGTTTCCCACACACCTTGACACTATAGTAAACTATAGTATATTTTACTATGGTTTAATGTAGTTACTATAGTATACTATAGTTCACTATAGTATTTCCCGCACACCTTAACATTATAGTAAACTGTGGTATATTTTACTACAGTTTGCTATGGTATTTCCCGCACATGTATATTATATATAGTATTAAACTAGATGTTGATACAAAATAATAATTATATAGCTAATACTTATCACAGGGAAAAAATTAAAATATGTCTATAATGCTGACAATGTATGCAACTAGATTCTGATGTCATTGAAAACTATTTCATAATAATTAATATGTTTCCATATTTTGGCTGGGTAACACCCCCCCCCCCCCCAACCCCTATGTTTGCACCTCCCCCCACCTGACAGGTGCGACCCATAAAACAATAGCCTCCTAAGACAATAGCCCTGCCCCATACAGCAAGCCTTAGTGGGAGGTGCGAGATAACAGCTATTTTTAAAAAGAGTGACCAGTAGTACAGAGGACAGCAGACTGACCACATGTACAGGTACATATGCCCGGTATGTATACATATAGTTTATTCACAAAGAATGATTATTAAATCTAATGCAGCAATAGTAATAGCTCATACTTTGTTGCCCCTATTTTGTTGCCCCTACTTTGTTGCCCCAACTTAGTTGCGATTCTAGTTGAGTTACATCCGGAATATTTGTAATGGATTATAGAATATGACTGCTTGTCCAGCCCACTGTAACTCATTATTGGTCAAAATAGATATCAGTAATGGAATCTCTGACTATTTTAACATCGATGCATATGTCATTTGTTATAATTTGAGATAATTGATAACTCTTTTTTCTCCAGGTTTACCTGTTTTCCAACCCTCCAGCCGGCCTCAAGGCTCCAGGACCCGGCCTCAAGGCTCCAGGACCCGGCCTCAAGGCTCCAGGACCCGGCCTCAAGGCTCCAGGACCCGGCCTCAAGGCTCCAGGACCCGGCCCGAAGGCTCCAGGACCTGGCCTTAATTGATGGAGCTAATGGTGACGAAATATCACAGACCAGCAAAATAAAATAGCAGCCCCACCCAATAAAAACTATAGCAAAATTCATGATTTCCAAAGTATAATGAATCATGATATTGATTATGATATATCATGATAAACTATAATAAAACATGGTTAATATCATGTTTAAATAATCATAGTTTTTTCACGGAAATCATGATTTTGACAGTATGATAAATTATGATATTCATTATGATGTATATCATGATAAAGTATAATAAATCATGATAACTATCATGCTTAAATAATCATAGTTTTTTCACGGAAATCATGATATAAAGTATAATAAATCATGATACTTATCATGATTAAAGCATGATACATATCACGATTAAGTATACTTGATCATGCTAAAGTGTAATATAACATGATAAATTCAACACAGTTTTTCCAGAATGATGGCGATTTACTCTGATAAATCATGATAGAAATCGTAGTATAGTATAATATTATCATGATTTAACATGATTAAAAAATCATGATTTCCGCGAAAAAACTATGTTTTTTAAAATATAATAAATCATGATATTTATCATGATATTTTTCTACCTGGGCAATCTTTTCCGAACCCCATATCTAATTATATCTGTCAAATGTAAACATTTTAAAACCCTTTCTCCCCTCAGAAACCCAAATATGAATATCAGATCATATTCCATACTATTGAAAAAATATTCCCGTCCCAAGGTTATAATGTTAACAGTTGGACCAAGTCAGCTTCTGTGCCGCATGGCCTTAATACAGTGGTACACCACTTTGGTGTTTTCTTTACTCGGGTTGACACATAGTCTCCCCCACACATCACAGTATCACTCTCCATGGGCGATAATCGGGGGTTTCAGAAGCAGGTCACGTGCCCCGGAAGTGTGCAGGTGCTGCTGGGTAACAGGAAGTGATCATGGAGCGCCCATCTGTTATGTGGGTTCCAGTTTCCATGGCAACCGGTCCCACCGGAAATCGATCACGTTTTGGGTATCATATCGAGGCGTTTAGGACATGGGGCTTAAGGTCTCAGACAGGGAATTGAATTTTCACTATAGTTTAATGTAACGTAACATGCGATAAAAAATTCCCAGCCGGGTATTGATGGAAAATCTCTTAGGAATGAATAGGAAAACCTTTTATACACTATATAAAAAAATTAAAACGGGTTTTTGTTCACGGAAATCTGAAATGCCGGTTCCTAACATGAATGAACCTCCATAATTGACCATATGGGCAGTGAATAAGTTCATTTCAGACCAAACCTAAATGAACATTGAAATATAGGCCTATCCCTGCAATAATCATATATCTTGAGGTGCCATCTCAATCAGGATATGCTGAGGGCCATCTGTGATTTTTTACAGAATTTTAGCAAATTTTCCAAACTATTTTGACCACCCAGAACTCACCTAGTAT
Source organism: Harmothoe impar (assembly GCA_947462335.1). Taxonomy (NCBI): domain Eukaryota; kingdom Metazoa; phylum Annelida; class Polychaeta; order Phyllodocida; family Polynoidae; genus Harmothoe; species Harmothoe impar. Next base: position 64,903,316 of record OX381717.1, on the reverse strand, counting down.
TTACTACAGAGTTCTTCTTTCCCTAATAATGTACTCAATGACCCGGAATTCCCTATCTGAGGCCTTAAGGGGAGAGGTGTTCTGCTGTACGTGTAAGAAACAACCAATTGCAAGTCAACAGACACCAAAATAGAAGAGCCAGAGAGAAACAGAGGATGGCGGAGACTAAAAAGAGAGACAAAGAGCCATGGACAGAAAAACGATGATACACTTGTATTCAGGATTAAAAATGTATACTGCGTCCTGTCTTGTTGTTAATAAAAGAGTGCATTGAACCAAAGGAAAAATAATACCTATATATATTGGTGCAGAGGTACTTAAAGAACTGAAATCATCAATCTCAGATAACCGCAACAAGCCTTTATGGAACTTCCTTCTATTACCTGCCTGCCCTGCACGTCTAAGGGAGTGGTCATTTTTTAACAACGGGGGGGGGGGGGGGTGAATTTGGGGGGGGGACCAACAATTTTTTCCCCTGGGGGGGGACCAAAAAAATTCCTGACCCGCTCGCGCGAAAATCCACCGACCCCCCTCCCCCCCCCCCGTTGTTAGAAAATGACCACTCCTTAAGCCCTCCTTAATGCTTTATGATCACATGATGACTCAAGACTTCATGATCAGATGGACCGACACAGTGACAATAAGTAACTCTCAGCGCCAGTGCATAACTCGCACAATTAGCAAGTAACTCACAGCTCCAGCGAGTAACTCACAGCTCCGACAAGTAACTCGCAGTGTTGGTGAGTAACTCGCAGTGTCGGTGAGTAACTCACAGTGTCAGTGAGTAACTCGCAGTGTCGGTGAGTAACTCACAGCTCCAGCAAGTAACTCACAGCTCCAGCAAGTAACTCACAGCTCCAACAAGTAACTCGCAGTGTTGGTGAGTAACTCGCAGTGTCGGTGAGTAATTCGCAGTGTCAGTGAGTAACTCGCAGTGTTGGTGAGTAACTCGCAGTGTCAGTGAGTAACTCGCAGTGACGGTGAGTAACTCACAGTGTCGGTGAGTAACTCGCAGTGACGGTGAGTAACTCGCAGTGTCGGTGAGTAACTCGCAGTGTCAGTGAGTAACTCGCAGTGTTGGTGAGTAACTCGCAGTGTCAGTGAGTAACTCGCAGTGTCGGTGAGTAACTCACAGTGTCAGTGAGTAACTCGCAGCTCCAACAAGTAACTCGCAGTGTCGGTGAGTAACTCGCAGTGTCTGTGAGTAACTCATTTTGGCTGTGGCCAAACTGTCAGGAGAGTATCTATTCTATAAGTTAACATGAGGAATGAATGTTCTTGTAGTGGCCAGTTACTTGGGCGGCATTCAGGCATTACGATGACAAGGAACGCTGTCCATCAAAGCACTCTGCGGCCCTTAATTAACCCTTTAAGGACGGCTGTCGCTAAAAGATGACATTTGTCATCATGTTGCGCCAAGGCTCGCCGGTGCTGCATAGGTGCATCATGCCGACCCTTTGGGAGTGTCTCAACCCTGAAGGGTCAGCAAGATGCTTGAATGCATCACTGGCGAGTTACTCACCAGGGCTAGATTCATGCATCATGACGACCAAGGCATGGTGCATTAATGCATTATGCTGGCCTTAAAGGTTACAGGGTTAGAACCTCCACCACCTGATGGCTAACCTATCTGGACACCCCAACACACTGACGACCTTGACCCCGTGACCTGGTGACCCTTTTGTCGGCATCACGTGATGCCTGCCTCGTTCTGGTCCCCTGTGACGTCACAGTTGACTCATCCAATCAGCGCCGGCTGTGTCTGGTGCCTCCTGGGACGCTGTACTGGTGCAGAGAGCACTCTCCTCTCTCTCTCTTTTACGCCACTCCTAAATCTCTGCACAAAGCTCCATTTTGTACAAATTTTCTTTCCAACTTCCTTAACTCTTCTTAAATGAAGAAGACAGAATTCTATGTGGTCCGTATGCATGATGCTCTATCAGCTTTACAATGTTGGTGTAATGGAAATTCGAGACAAAGGCTTAAGGGAGTGTTCATTTATTATTTACAGGGGGGCGGGGTGGTGGGTTTGGGGGGGACGTACAAATTTTCGAGCCCTCTTGAGGGGGGCGTAAAAATTTAAGCCCCATTTTAGCAAAAAAGCCCGTGCGTTGCTATAGTTCAAAGGGGGGGGGCGAAAAATTTCCGGTGCCTTTGTCGAGGGGGGGGACGCGAAACGTTACACGCGCTCTCGAGAGGGGGCGTAAATTTTTTGTTAAGCTGGGGGAGTAAACATGTGGACGGAGAGTGACGCAGGTCACGTGGGTTGTTGCTGGTTGTTTTGGTGCCCGGCAGCTGGAGCTTGTAGCCGGTGAGTAATGATGGCGACCTGCGGGTGTGTGTGTATGTGGGGGGGGGGTCTAACCCTTTAAGGCCAGCATCATGCTGTAATGCAGTATGATCGTCATGATGAGGAATAATTTGCCAAGGCTGCATGCATGCATCATGCCGACCCTACGAAGTGATGCATTCCTGCAGGTTATGCATCATGCCTCTTTGTAGTACTGGTGGTGTGCATTCTACTTAGGGAGTGGTCATTTTTTAACAACAGGGAGGGGGGAATTGGGGGGGACCAAAAAAATGTGGACCCCTTGAAGGGGGGGGACCAAAAAAATTTGGACACCTCTTGAGGGGGGGACCAAAAAAATTACACCCCTATTTAGCAGAAACGCCCGCGCCTTATTATAGCTCAAAGGGGTCGGCCGTGCTCAATTTCAACCTGCCTGGAGGGGGGGACCTAAAACTTTTTGACCCCTCTAGCGGGCCGGACCAGAAAAATTCCGACCCGCTCGGGCGAAAATCCACTGACCCCTCCTGTCGTTAAAAATGACTACTCCCTTACACGCAGATGTTGAGGCATCATGCTGCCATTTCACGGTCTATATAGGGGTGGATGCTGGTGTGGGGATCTGCCTGTTGCTTTGGTGTGGGGGTAGGTGGGGGTAGGTGGGGGTAGGTGGGGGTAGGTGGGGGTAGGTGGGGGTAGGTGGGGGTAGGTGGGGGTAGGTGGGGGTAGGTGGGGGTAGGTGGGGGTAGGTGGGGGTAGGTGGGGGTAGGTCGTGGTAGGTGGGGGTAGGTGGGGGTAGGTGGGGGTAGGTGGGGGTAGGTGGGGGTAGGTGGGGGTAGGTGGGGGTAGGTGGGGGTAGGTGGGGGTAGGTGGGGGTAGGTGGGGGTAGGTGGGGGTAGGTGGGGGTAGGTCGTGGTAGGTGGGGGTAGGTGGGGGTAGGTGGGGGTAGGTGGGGGTAGGTGGGGGTAGGTGGGGGTAGGTGGGGGTAGGTGGGGGTAGGTGGGGGTAGGTGGGGGTAGGTGGGGGTAGGTCGTGGTAGGTGGGGGTAGGTGGGGGTAGGTGGGGGTAGGTGGGGGTAGGTTGGGGTAGGTGGGGGTAGGTGGGGGTAGGTCGTGGTAGGTGGGGGTAGGTGGGGGTAGGTGGGGGTAGGTCGGGGTAGGTGGGGGTAGGTGGGTTTGGATTGCATTGGCCGATGCCTCAAGCTAAATCTGAAGAAGATTTATATAATCTAAACTGACAACTCAACCGGTCAAGTGGAGAAAAGAAATAATGCAAATTGCAGTGAATTGTACAATTTACTTTAAATCTGAATCTTACTTCCTGTTCTGCTAATTGAAAATGAAAGACACCTTTCTCTGGGCACTTCTTAAACCCCTATATGGCCTCTCCAAGAGGGTCCAATCATTAGCCACCACATCCCCCTTTGGCACAGAATTACCCCTCTGTGAGGTGCCACACTGTTAATAGTGAGTGTGCCTCTACATGGGTTAAAAATCGACACGGGCGACACGGCGACACAGCCCTTTTAAAAATCGACACTGGCGACACTGCCCTTTTAAAAATCGACGGACACAGACATCTTTATAATACCCTAGTATGTTGTAAATACATAAAATTCGACACAGTGACACGGCCCTTTTGCTAAAAATCGACATGGCGACACGGTCAACATTTTGGGGACCCATGTAGAGGCACGTGCGTGTCACTCAGCAGTGTAACTTACAGTGCAAAATACGTAACTTACAGTGCAAAATACGTAACTTACAGTGCAAAGTACGTAACTTACAGTACAAAATACGTAACTTACAGTGCAAAATACGTAACTTACAGTACAAAATACGTAACTTACAGTGAAAAATACGTAACTTACAGTACAAAATACGTAACTTACAGTGCAAAATACGTAACTTACAGTGCAAAATACGTAACTTACAGTGCAAAGTACGTAACTTACAGTGCAAAGTACGTAACTTACAGTATAAAATACGTAACTTACAGTACAAAATACGTAACTTACAGTACAAAATACGTAACTTACAGTACAAAATACATAACTTACAGTACAAAGTACGTAACTTACAGTACAAAATACGTAACTTACAGTACAAAATACGTAACTTACAGTACAAAATACGTAACTTACAGTACAAAATACGTAACTTACAGTACAAAATACGTAACTTACAGTGCAAAATACGTAACTTACAGTGCAAAGTACGTACCTTACAGTGCAAAATACGTTACTTACAGTGCAAAGTACGTAACTTACAGTGCAAAGTATGTAACTTACAGTGCAAAGTACCGTACCTGGGCAGCAGAACATACCCAGTGGACACAAAATTCACTTTAACATTGAATCAACATTGACCCCGATTTTCCAATGTTAATTCAATGTTCTGTGCCGACCGGGTACTGTATATTTAGAGTGTATGATTTTTGGTTTAGTATAATTCAGTCCCAGACAGCGTCACGGTGGTGCACCATGTGTGCAGTGTGATGGGACTTCTCCCAATAAAGACCCCATTGGCCACCATTGGTATGCAGCCCAGGCAGTCCTACCCTCTATATACTGGGTGATTGGTCATCACCATGCAGGAAGGAAGCATTACCGTAAAACCTCGCGTATAAGCCTAACTCGCGTATAAGCCGCACCCCGACTTTGGCCCGATCCTATAAGCCCAACCAGCGATCAGAATAGGCTGGCTTTAGTACTGTACGATAGGAGCAAAAACTCGTGTATAAGCCGCACCTGGACTCTGTGCCGATCCTATAAGCCGCAGCAGCGATCAGATTCGGGTACTAGCCGCGGCTTATACGCAAGGTTTTGCGGTAGTAAGTAACTCTCTTGCACTTTATTCATGCATCACGCTGATTCTATGCTACACTATCATCAGCAGTATCTACCAAAACTACCAATGAGTTCCCTTCTGGGACGGCACATGTGTATCATTACAACAATTGCATATGACACATTTAAGCGCAAATACGTGCTAGCTCTCCTAGGTGCGCGTACAAACGTTAAAAGCGCAATCTTAATTAAGACATCCTAAAATGTCTTAATGTATGACCCCCTCCCTCCTGGTTTTCTCCAGCACCCCTGACCCACTTTTGGGTCTTAATCAAGTCTTAATAAGTCTTAGTCTCACTTATTAAGACCCACTTTCGGGTCTTAATCAAGTCTTAATAAGTCTTAGAGTCATATTCACCATTACTAAAGAATGAAAAAAAGAAAAGAAAATGGAGGTTGCGGGGGCAGAGCCCCCCATGATACCAACACATGATGCCATCTAGGGAGTAGTGTCAGAATTAATTTTAAGACAATTAAGACTATCTTAATTCTTGGGTTAAGATTGGGCTCTTAACGTTTGTACGCGTACCTAGGAGAGCTAGCCCGGGCGTGCCATTAAAGCACCATACCATCCTTAAAGGGTGTGTCTATGTGTGAGACTGTGTGTGTTTGGAGTAGGTGGGCGGAGGAGGTAGTTTGGGGGTAATTGAGGACAGGGTCTGGAGTATCGCCATCTAAGGCGGCCATTCCCAGAATGCCACACCAGACAGCTTCCTCCACAGGGACCGTCTACAATATGTTCTTCACCATTCTGCCATACAGAATACCATATTTCTATCTATAGGAACTGCTGGCCTTTACTACCATTATTCCCTCCCCTTGTCTGGACCTACTTAGACGGTGAGGATCCATGTTGTACATTTAAAAATGGGTTCAATACCCCCCCCTCCTAAATCCTGGGTTCTCTGTTGTAAGGTGGAAAGGAAGTGTACCTTATAAGTTGGTTATGGTGCCCAATCCCTGCCCAATGCAGTAGTAGTCCAAGAATCTTATCTCAGAACGGGACCTTAGGCCAATTTTTGGACAGAAGATTTTCTATTTTGACTTTCCATAGGCCAATATGAAGTATACCCATTTCAAGCTTGTTCCGATTTCCTTTAACCTTAAAGTCTAAAATTCTTGTTTAACCTTAAAGTCTAAATTCTAAGACTATAGTTTTGCTGCACAATTTATCTTGATGATGGCTCACTGGCCGCCCCTCGTGCAGTACATCTACAAGCTCATTGTGGTTCTATCTCTCTACATCATCTATTTAAGAACAGTTTAACATACCATGCCCGTTAGTCGTCATGATGCATGAATGGAGAGAATTTCGGCACTGCTGCTAACCCTATAGGTACTTATTTTCACGGGTGTAAATTTTCACGGAAAAGTGAAAATTGGCAATTTCGAGGGTATTTATTCCATACTTAAGCATATAAAAATTTCGCGGATTTTTCATTTCTGCAAAAAATGCGAAAATGTACACCCGGCGAAATAAAGTACTTTCACAGTATGCTGCTGAGGTCTCGCTGATGCACCAATACAGGACAGGCACGAGCGGACATACTCTCCTGGGAACGTGGAAAACCTTTCCAATCTTAAAAACGTTTCCCTCCGCATTTTAAGATAATTTTAAGATAATTACATTTATTTCAGATTGTCTTAGCATGACAATCTTAAATTGAAGATTCTAAACACCACATGGCACCACTGTATCATCCAGTTGTCCATAGTTGTGTCTGACATCAGTTTTGAAGAAGAAAAAAAAAGAGAAAGAAAGAAAGGGGGGTTTATGGGCAGGGCCCCCAATATGATACAATAAACTACCAACAATGATTAAATAAGGGTCAAAAAAGAAAAAACGGTAAGCATGAGTGGTGCCATCTAGAGCGGGTTTACCGAGGCAATAATCTCAAAAGCGAGCAGTGTTTTTAAGATAATCAACTTTAAGATTATAACTTTTAGGATTTTTTTTGTCCAATTTCCCAGGAGAGTCTGTCCTGACGAACCCAATAGAGTGACGGTGAGTTACTCCCCGGCTGGCGCTACATTGGTGTATTAGGGGGACAACTGCTACTTTGAGGCAGGATGCATTGCTTTAATGCCCAAATGTTGGTACCCCTACAGCAAGAGTTGGCGTGGAGTGGGCACAGGTACTGAGTCCTATATATAGGGTGAGTGGGGTTAAAGGGTTAAACATGTACTATGTGCCTTATATCAGTATGAGGGGTAACAAGGGACAAACCTGCGGAGTCACTAGACGCCCATTCTGTGCGTTATCTTGAATCTCCACTTCTGGCGTAATCTTAAAGTCTTAATAGTACTCACCATTATTAAAGAAGGAGAAAAAGGAAAAGAAGAACAGAGGTTGGGGGGCAGAGCCCCCCCTATCAACATCAGACGCCATCCACATTAGGACTAGATTGAGTTTCGTTATTAAGATTACGGGAAAAGTGGGGTTTCGTTATTAAGATTACGGGAAAAGTGGGCTTTTTAAGATTACGCACAGAATGGGCGGTGTCTAGGTTTGTCCCCACGTGCACTATGTGTCTTGTATCAGTATGAGGGGTGAGTAGGTGAGATATAAGTAGTGTTTTACTACCACAGTGGGCAGTTACTACATGTACATTGATGTATGAGGCAGCACATCTTATGTGGCTATTACTCATTTAACCCTGTAAGGACGGCATGATGCCTAAATGTATCATCCCTGTGGTCGTCATGATGCATGAATGCAGCCCTAACGAGTAACTCGCTAGTGCTGTATTCAAGCATCATGCCGACCCTGCTGATTGAGACGCTCCGGAAGTTTTGGCACGATGCGCTGATACAGCATTGTTGTATCTTGGCCGCATCTTTTAGCGACATGCCATCCTTACAGGGTTGGGGAGAGCTGTCATCCTCCATTCCTGGACTTGGTGCACCACTGTACTGAGTTAGTATCGGCGTGTGTACATTTAGCACTCATGTATTTATGTATAAGGCCGTAGAAGTGTGCATAACCCATGATATAACGGTATTGTGATGTATTAAGGCATGTGTATGGGCACATAATATAACCCATGATATAACGTTATTGTATTGTATTAAGGCATCTGTATGGGCACATAATATAACCCATGATATAACGTTATTGTATTGTATTAAGGCATATGTATGGGCACATGAAGATGCACCCCCCTCTTACCCAACACAAAGAGGAATAAAGACGGAAATATGCACCAAAAGGCCACAGCAGAAAGAATAAGTTGTTTCATATCACCATGACGTAATAACTATGACGAGCCCTTTTTTTCATTTTTTTAAAATAAAAAAATAGGTAAGGGAATGTAGGCTTTCAGCAATGAAAAATTAACATTTTCTAAATTAACAAATCAGGTACATGCAACAGTTGTGAATATGCATGTTTCGCCTATCCCATTTCATTTGTGCATCTGTAAACTTCAATCTGATACCAAACATTTGTTTGTTTTGATCATGTTAAAATTTACAACAAAGAAAAGTGCCTTGTAGTTAAAATTTGCAAAAGAAAAAAAAATATTAAGACTTGGGAGACAACAACAAATACCTGGACCAAATGATAAAATCTAGGGATATGGACAAAAGGAAAGGTGGGGGAGGGGGAGGAGAAAGAGAAGGACAGAGGGATGAGACCAAAATAGGGCAAAGAGACGTGACCTAAAAATGGTTTCCCAAACCAATCCTCCTGTTTCCTTAACTTCACAAGAAGTTACCTCGTTATGCCATCCAGGTCTGACATTATTTCAGGAACCCAGAAATAGAGGAGCACAAAGCTGAGCTGACGGAGAATGATGACTCATCAAAGATTCAACTTTAATAAAAATTAATTTTGAAGAAAAGTTCCCTTGTTTGTTTTCTCATATCTTTCTTTCTGTTTCTAGTATGGAAACATCTGCAAGAATAGGAACTGGGTGAAACACATACCCAGAAAATAGATGAGGGTTTGCACAAGTAGCGCTCTTAAAGGGAGGCTAGCGGGAGGGGAGCCCGGCAAGTGAGCGATAATGGATGGACTGTGGGGCAATAACAGCCAAACCCGGGCGATAATGGGTGAATTTAAGCGCTGTGGGATCAGCTGTCCCTAAGGGGCGGGGTGTGGGGGAGGGAGGGGGGGGGGAGGGGAGTCTTTTATTCCCTCATTAATCCTATAAGGGTAGGGTAGCACTTTAATGCGACATGCCCTTCATTGGCAGGATGCGTGAATGAACATGAAGGCCTGGCGAGTTTCTCACCAGTGCCGTGTTCTTTTATCGTACAAACCCTATGGGTTAATACACTTTGGATGATGCACAAACACAGATTTGGTGAATAACCCGCTGACAAAGCGACACATAAAGATGGAGACTTGGACCTCGGGGTGTGTCTGAGGCAACATGCCCTACTTAGAGGGTTAACTTTTCCCCTCTCCCCCATAGTCCTTACACCCCCATCACACTACCAATCACCCCCCCCCCCCCCCCCCCACACACACAACCCCCAACACTGACCCCATTTGTGTAACCTCAAGGGTGCAACATGGTGGCAAAGGTCATGCACAGAAATCCGACCTTCAACCGACCTTGAGGTATGACCTTGACCTTTGGTGGCATGAAAGGTCAGAACCCACCCCCGTCAGGGTGCGTTACGGGTTCGGCCTGTTTATTGGTCAATTAAGTGTCAAGTGACTGTTTGAAATTGATAGCCGTTTTTATGGCCCGATCGAAAAGCTTAATGGGGGTTTTACTCTAAATTGATTGACCTTCAATTACATTTCATTATTATGGTTTTCACAATCAACAGAGCTGGTTCAAGTTAGGTTCTTTCAGCCATCCATATTCCAAAGACCTCCTCAATCCTGTAAGGAGACTACATTGACTATATAGTTTACATAATTTTTTTGTTTATATTGCATTCTCTCCCCTACCATCCCCCCCCCCCCCCCCACCATATCAGCTTTTCTTTTTTACCCCTCTGTCTTTATTTCATGTGAAGAAACAAAGTTACTATACTTTAAGTGGCATTCTCACCGATGATTCCCACTCACAATTCTAGTAATGTTCTAGTCTGCTATGTGGTAAGTGTGAGTGGTGAGAATGCCCCTTTAAGTACTAGAATAAGCGTTCTCCACACTCCCGTGGAGAAACTGATGCTCACTCCCCATGGGCTGTTACTCCATGATGACGTCACTGAAATAGCTATGAAACCAAACTTTAATTGTCCACTCTAATCGGTCTGAATTTCTGGTTTCTTCACTTGGGGTACCTTGGATCATATCACCATAATATGATCCAAGGTACCACTGGTGGAGAACCCTGTCATTCAGACAGATGATCGTGGACCTCTCTGTCTCAGTGCCGTGTCTGTCTGCCTCTGCCGTGTACCACTGTGTATGTATGGCTGACTCTCCTGTGTTAAACCTGTTGTGCAGCAGAACGCTGAAGTTCTGCACTAGGGAGTACTCCCGTTCCCGCATCCTTCCGTACATGATGCATAATGCCCAGCAAATAGGGATGATACGCTCTTGAAGAGTCAGCATGATGCACCAGTCCTGCCCTGAGTGTTACTCACTGGGACTATATGGGTGCATCATGACGTCTTAACCATGATGCATCACCCCAGATTTGTTCCTGAAATAAGAGGGGCAGTGACTTATCTATAAGGGGGGTCTAGATGGGGGGTCTCCATGTCGCCTGTCAATTTTAAGAAATGCCCATGTCCCTTGTCACTATATTTCCTTTCCTCCTGTCGATTTTGAGAAATGCTCATGTCCCTTGTCACTATCTTTTGATTTCTCCTGTCACTGTCACTAAGCTCCATGTCACCTGTCGATTCTAAGAAACAGTCGCCGTGTCAAATTTAGGGGTCTACCCCCATTATAAGGAATTTTGGGGCGATCATCTGCATTTTTGGCCGAGTGCTGTCCCTAAAGGGTTACCTCTGTGAACATGGTCAGCAGGCCGATAGCAGTCTCTAACATGGGGACTGACGGCCGCCTCATGAATATTAATGAGCAGCATGAATATTAATGAGCCTCCATGTGGTATCAGCGGGAGATGACTGATACCCTATCACGTGACCACAGTGGTCACAGAGACTGATGTCACAGATACAGTAACCATGGTGATACGTCACTATGGATACGGCAACCATGGTGATACGTCACTATATATCACAGCATGTATCTGTGCCCTTCTGCCGTCATGATGCCCTTGGGAGTAACTCACTGCGGATGCATTCATGCATCATAATCAACAGTTAAAAATCACAATGAAATCTATGATACTCTTTGAAAAACAATTCTTACAATCTTACAATGACTTAACACACAGCTTGGAGGCATCATGCCTTCATGTACCCTTTAAGGGCGGTATGATGCCTTAGTGCATCATGCCCTTGGTCGTCATGATGTATGACTCGCCAGTGCTGCATTCAAGCACACAAGCATCACGTTGACCCTATACAGGGTAATACACTTTCATAGGGTCAGCATGATACACCATTGCATCACCGGCGAGTTACACACCAGGTATGAATAGGTGCATCATGACGACATTTTAGCGCCATGCCGTCCTTAAAGGGTTAAAGTGTCGTAGATGGTGAGTGTGAGAGCGTCATGTTGGTAGCTGTGTACGTTACAGTGCACCATAATGGGGGGATATCCTAAAATCGACATGGCTGTTTCTTAAAATCAACAGGTGAGGTGGGGCTTAGTGACAAATGACAGGAGAAATAAAAATACAGTGACAGGGGACATGGGCATTTCTTAAAATCGACAGGGGACATGGGCATTTCTTAAAATCGACAGGAGGAATAGAAAGATAGTGACAAGGGACATGGACATTTCTTAAAGTTGACAGACTACATGGGGACCCCCCCCCCCTTCTAATGGGTATCGACCCCTAAAATCGACATGGCGACATGGCCATTTCTTAAAATCGACATGGCGACATGGCCATTTCTTAAAATCGACATGGGACATGGCCAGTTAAGTGACATGTGACATGGGCATTTCTTAAAATCGACATGCGACATGGGGCTTAGTGACATGAACAAAAAATTCTCATTTAGTGTAAACATCAAATACCTAACTCTTTCTTCAAATTTCGTCCTTGTGAGCCGTCAAATTCCAAAAAATTCCTGGGGCCTGCGGCCCCAAGAGCCCCATTCATAACTCTTTTTAAATTACAGTGCCTCTACACTTCTACCCTTAGTGACACAAGCGACATGGCTTTTTCCTTAGTGACATGTGACATGGCCATTTCTTAAAATTGACAGGCTACATGTAGACCCCCCCCTCTAGACCCCACCATAAGGACATACAGCAGTAGAAGTCTACCCTACATCTTGTTGTCGTCTGTGAACTCAAGCTACAAGAAGCAGACGACTCTCTACCCCCCCCCCTCCCGCCCTTATCTCCCTCCTCCAGTGGCCGCCGTCTCCATGGTTACCACATGTTTACCATAGCAGACGACATTCTCACCCATTTGCCGCCCTTTTTAGCACCGGTTGCCATGACAACAGGAATGACCATCATTACCAGCCGGCTTTTTTAACGCTCTCTGTGTCCCGGCATTCCTTTGCTTTGCTCTGTGGACCCTCGACCCGCATTCCCCAAAGTCGTTGAGAATCTCACAATAAATGACCCCTATTTCCTATTTTTCCTTTTTACCTCTTATTTCCAGAACACAGTTTAATGGTAGGAAAAAAGTGAACATGGTTTTTATAATTATTGGATCCTGAGGACCCATATTCTTTTGAGAGTTTGCGGCGAGAATCTTCTATTTTCCACCTTTTTGGCTTTTTGGCGATCACTCACTCGCTCAATAATTCATTCCCCCCGTTTCTCCCACTCACATACTGTGTCTTTAACTTTTGATTTCAGGCTCTGTTCAAAGATGAGTAAGTGCTACACGTACCCGGTCAGTAGGGTCCCCGGTCTGCCCAGTCTCTTGTACTAAACTGTTAGAGTCAGAGTACCACGTGTATACTACTAGTACTCAGTAGGGTCCCCGGTCCCCCCAGTGGTGGTACTAAACTGTCAGAGTGCCACGTGTATACTACTAGTACTCAGTAGGGTCCCCTGTCCCCCCAGTGGTGGTACTAAACTGAGTCAGAGTACCACGTGTATACTACTAGTACTCAGTAGGGTCCCCGGTCCCCCCAGTGGTGGTACTAAACTGTCAGAGTACCACGTGTATACTACTAGTACTCAGTAGGGTCCCTGGTCCCCCCAGTGGTGGTACTAAACTGTCAGAGTACCACGTGTATACTACTAGTACTCAGTAGGGTCCCCGGTCCCCCAGTGGTGGTACTAAACTGAGGCAGAGTGACACGTGTGTACTACTAGTACTCAGTAGGGTCCCCGGTCCCCCCAGTGGTGGTACTAAACTGAGTCAGAGTACCACGTGTATACTACTTGTACTCAGTAGGGTCCCCGGTCCCCCCAGTGGTGGTACTAAACTGAGTCACAGTACCACGTGTATACTACTAGTACTCAGTAGGGTCCCCGGTCCCCCCAGTGGTGGTACTAAACTGAGGCAGAGTGACACTTGTGTACTACTAGTACTCAGTAGGGTCCCCGGTCCCCCCAGTGGTGGTACTAAACTGTCAGAGTACCACGTGTATACTACTAGTACTCAGTAGGGTCCCCTGTCCCCCCAGTGGTGGTACTAAACTGTCAGAGTGACACGTGTATACTACTAGTACTCAGTAGGGTCCCTGGTCCCCCCAGTGGGGGTACTAAACTGTCAGAGTGACACGTGTATACTACTAGTACTCAGTAGGGTCCCCTGTCCCCCCAGTGGTGGTTCTAAACTGAGTCACAGTACCACGTGTATACTACTAGTACTCAGTAGGGTCCCCGGTCCCCCAGTGGTGGTACTAAACTGTCACAGTACCACGTGTATACTACTAGTACTCAGTAGGGTCCCCGGTCCCCCCAGTGGTGGTACTAAACTGTCAGAGTACCACGTGTATACTACTAGTGCTCAGTAGGGTCCCCGGTCCCCCCAGTGGTGGTACTAAACTGTCAGAGTACCACGTGTATACTACTAGTACTCAGTAGGGTCCCCGGTCCCCCCAGTGGTGGTACTAAACTGTCAGAGTGACATGTGTATACTACTAGTACTCAGTAGGGTCCCCGGTCCCCCCAGTGGTGGTACTAAACTGTCAGAGTACCACGTGTATACTACTAGTACTCAGTAGGGTCCCCGGTCCCCCCAGTGGTGGTACTAAACTGTCAGAGTACCACGTGTATACTACTAGTACTCAGTAGGGTCCCCTGTCCCCCCAGTGGTGGTACTAAACTGTCAGAGTACCACGTGTATACTACTAGTACTCAGTAGGGTCCCCGGTCCCCCCAGTGGTGGTACTAAACTGTCAGAGTACCACGTGTATACTACTAGTACTCAGTAGGGTCCCCGGTCCCCCCAGTGGTGGTACTAAACTGTCAGAGTACCACGTGTATACTACTAGTACTCAGTAGGGTCCCCGGTCCGCCCAGTGGTGGTACTAAACTGTCAGAGTGCCACGTGTATACTACTAGTACTCAGTAGGGTCCCCGGTCCCCCCAGTGGTGGTACTAAACTGTCAGAGTGCCACGTGTATACTACTAGTACTCAGTAGGGTCCCCGGTCCGCCCAGTGGTGGTACTAAACTGAGGCAGAGTGACACGTGTATACTACTCACATATCCCCCAGTAGTACATAGACAGTGGGGCTAGAAGCAGGTGACTCACAGCTACCCTGTACCCACCTACATGTACAGGGGGGGGGGGGGTGCCTCACAGCTACCCTGTACCCACCTACATGTACAGGGGGGGGGGGTGCCTCACAGCTACCCTGTACCCACCTACATGTACAGGGGGGGGGGGGGTGCCTCACAGCTACCCTGTACCCACCTACATGTACAGGGGGGGGGGTACCTCACAGCTACCCTGTACTCACCTACATGTACAGGGGGGGGGTGCCTCACAGCTACCCTGTACTCACCTACATGTACAGGGGGGGGGGTGCCTCACAGCTACCCTGTACTCACCTACATGTACAGGGGGGGGGGGGGGTACCTCACAGCTACCCTGTACTCACCTACATGTACAGGGGGGGGGGGGTGCCTCACAGCTACCCTGTACCCACCTACATGTACAGGGGGGGGGGTGCCTCACAGCTACCCTGTACTCACCTACATGTACAGGGGGGGGGGGGGGTGCCTCACAGCTACCCTGTACCCACCTACATGTACAGGGGGGGGGGGGTGCCTCACAGCTACCCTGTACCCACCTACATGTACAGGGGGGGGGGGGGGTGCCTCACAGCTACCCTGTACCCACCTACATGTACAGGGGGGGGGGGGTGCCTCACAGCTACCCTGTACTCACCTACATGTACAGGGGGGGGGGGGGGGAGTCAGGGCGTCTCTGCACTACAGCCAGGAGAGTTGAGACAAGAAACAAAGGGGGATAACAATCAATTCAAGTGTAACAACAACGGGGGACTTTTATCCCTTTAGATACTTGTATGTGCTGTTAACTACATTGCGACTTCATATATATATAATGTTTTATTTCCTGTTCAGAAACCTAAAACTAGTTCCTTCTTGGTGAGTACAGGGGTAAGGAGAATGAGTCAGTCTCTGCTATCGGCAACAGGTGGGGGTAGAGGCAGGGGTGGGGGGGTAGAGGCAGGGGTGGGGGGGTAGAGGCAGGGGTGGGGGGGGGGTAGAGGCAGGGGTGGGGGGGGGGGGTAGAGGCAGGGGTGGGGGGGTAGAGGCAGGGGTGGGGGGGTAGAGGCAGGGGTGGGGGGGTAGAGGCAGGTGGGGTAGAGGCAGGGGTGGGGGGGGTAGAGGCAGGGGGTGGGGGGGCGGTAGAGGCAGGGGTGGGGGGGGGGAGGTAGAGGCAGGGGTGGGGGGGGGGTAGAGGCAGGGGTGGGGGGGGGGGTAGA